>JAOTRQ010041625.1:0-17232 GCA_028565875.1 Hoplisoma paleatum
AATCCCACTAGAAAGTTTCTACAGCCAGTCCAGACAAAAACATGAACCATGTAAAAATACTAATCACATTTTATTTACAAAAGTGACTTATTTATGTACAATAACATGATCACTTTTGTTTTTGTATTCTAATGTTTACAGTTTCAATCAAACAGTTTTGTTCTTTGTTAGCCGATTGTATCTTTATTTTAGACCCACTGTGTCCATACAAGGACATCGTACATGAAGCCGTTTTTAGAAAAAAACAAAGACAAAATATCATTTTTATGCTTGTTAAGTCCTACTAATCACAAATAGCTAGACGAAATAAAAAAACGCACATCAGGGAAAAGTCTGGCTCTCAGGAGTCTATACAACCGTTTTTGGAACATTTCTTCTCTGCGGTTTGGTGGTCAACTGGTAACGTGGTCAAGATATGAGTGGATGACACGGCGGTGTCCAAAGAAATTATTTTAAATATTATTTTCCTGATGAGTTCATTAAAAGATTCAGACAGAAGTAGAACAACTCCTCCTGCTCCTCCTGTTCCTCCTCCTCCTCCGTCAGGGCGTATTGTTTTCCGCGTCCAATCTGCCTGGCCCGTAACCCCGACCCCACAGATGCACCCCACACTATGGGAAGCGAGGAGGAGGCGGGTGTACAGACGGGTTCGTCTTCGCTCGCTCCTCCTCGCACCACCTGTTAACATTTGGGTTGAACTGCTCGCCTCCTCGTCCCCTCGTCCACTGGTAATGACCCCGGCGCTGTCAGCGGTCTCTCTGACCCCTACAGTCCGCCGAGCTAAGTGATCTCATTACCGTGACTCGGACACACACAAAGGGTCACGGTGCGAGCAAAACCGCCGCTGGCAAAGACTCTGTCGACGAGCGGACGCGGTGATGGAGCCAGACTGTCAGTCTAACGTTAGTGCACCGACATTCGGTCATTATAGACTCATGGTGAACCTTATTTATCTCATCGTTTCAGCATTTTCAGCATTTAACAGACGCCTCCATCCAAAGCGACTCACAACTACAATTTTTTACACCATTATTTACACTAATGAGAATTAAGACCCTTGCTCAGGTACTCAACAGTGGCAGCTTGGTGGTTGTGGGGTTTGAACCAGCGGCCTTCCGATATCTAGCCCAGTTCCTTAACCACCGAGAGCTCAGTGGGCACTGCCGTGCACTCATTTCTGCCCCCGAGAGAAGACCTGGAATAACCTGGCTGCATGTTTTTCGACAGGTCACCTGGGGATCGAACCCTGAACCTACAGAGTGCAACTCGCCCTAAAATAAAGATCCGATATAAGTAAATAAATAAATAATAAAAATAATGAAGCAGTGGCAGTGAATTACGACGTACCCGAGGGGGCTTTACATTCAGATCAATGACAAAATCATTCAACGACGACAATAAATCATATCGGGCGGTCAAGGCTTAGTGCTTACGGTGCAGGGCTAGAGATCAGAAGGTCGCTGGTTCAAGCCCCACTGCTACCAAGTTGCCATTGTTGGGTTTAACCCTTAATTGCTCAACATGGTGTTCTGTTGTGCTTGTAAGATGCTTTGGATAAAAGCCTCTGTTAAATACAGAAAATGTTAATATTGTAATAAATGAAGATCTTGTGTAAAGATGTGAGTTTCTATTTGGGCCTTAAATAGAGACAGAGAGTGAGAGAGTGAGAGAGAGAGAGTGTGTGTCTTATATGTCTTCTACGTATATAGATTGGACAAATATAGCATCTTAAATGTTCAATCTTGAAAGAGTATTCCAACATGAAGGCTCCATAGTGACCAAACTAAAACTAAGAACGACCAGAAGACCAGAATCCAACTTTAGCTTAAAGAATTTGTGCAAATGTTTTTTATTCTGTAAGTTATAATTTTCTTTTCTTCCCTTCAAACCGCGTAACTCAGTGAAGTTTTCGGGTTTTTTGCTGCGTCTTACTCTCCACTGGCTTCGGCTCCGAAGCAATAAGGTTAATAGTCCGTGGGCAGTCATCCCTGAGGAACGAACACGCCCCGGTGCACAAAAGTTACCATTTCTGCCACTGCAGCTCGGCCTGGACGACCTTACACAGACGGGCTTATCTGAGCTGTCGTCCCGGTTTAATCCCAGGAGACCCACCCCTAAACGTGAGACCTCACCAACCCCGGCCTTCCAGTCTTAGCGTACGGTGTATCGCCCGTACGCCATCAGACCTTCGTCTGTGTCTCTTGCCAGGTCTCTGATGGCATCGTTATCATTTAAAGACTTTCAAGCAGTAGTAGTCGTGTCATGTTGACTCGTGTTGTGAATGCACTGCAGACAGCATGGCTCCAGATAGCTGCGATTACCGACCAGGACCTTATCGAGTCACTCCCGTCTAGCTACCGTTCGAAACCAATCATAATAATATGACTCTTGAATAATATTGATGACATGAAACGCGTATAAACATTGGTGTAAATGTGTAACAATGCAAGAATAAATTTACAAAGAATAAATAAAGTAAATAAAGAATCATTTTTGTATTTTATGAAAGGAAAACACATTCCATAAAACCCTGATCGTGCCCCGGCCTAATGATTATTTAAAGCGACGCTTCTCTCAGCCGCTGGCGATGTGTGAAAGTCGTCCCCAGTGTCAAGCAACACAAATAAAAAAGGGTGTCGGGTTCTCCTTTCACCTGTTCCTTCCCAGAAGTCCACGGGACAGCTGCCTTCCTGCTTTCACCTGTTTCTATGGGGAAAAAACTTCTGACCCTCGACCAAAAAGTGGGACAGCATGATCATTTTAAATATAAAAGCTGATTTACTGATTTACTCCAGAGAAAATCTTTCCATGGTTTAATCGAGAGATCGGAAAAAAAAAGCTCCTGTTTGTTTAACGCAATTTAATTCCATCCACAAAACCACCCTGAGGTTGCACTGAACTTTAATAAACGTATTTTCATCTGAAATAAGAACAAAAAAATAATTTCGAGGTAATTAATTTAAATCCAGGGGCTTGTAAGGGTGCAAAGCCGTCAGTTAGAAAAACAAAAGCTGACTGATATTTTATGATGTCATTGTCATCGGCTCCGGAATGCAAATTGAGGCGACGCGAATGTTTATCCTCAGAGGTATAATTAACACTTTTGGAAGTCGGTGAGGCTGCTGAATTGGACGTTTCAGTCTCTCCCGTTAGTCTCTCTCTCTATCTTGCTCGGGTGTAGCGGCTGAACAGAACCCCCCTTCTGAGGAGGACTTCGCCTCTGGGCAGCGACGCACATGCTAACCGCTAAATTCTGCTCTTATAGAACCTGGGTGGTAGAAGAAGGAGCTTTTGGATTAAAAATAAGTTCTATGAACTGAATGGTTCTGTGTCTGTGGTCCACATAATTATTATCACATAATACTGTATCGATAACAATATTCTGTACACACACACACACACAAGCACTCGCCACTACACTCACTGGACTGATGGTTGGTAGTGACTCCCGTCAGACATGGGCAGCATAAGATCAGGGTAAATGAAAACTACTAAACTTTATCCCTCCATGTGCTGGTTGGGAAAAGACCGGACCATGAAGGACCTTCAGACCGTCTTTCATACTGTACCTCGAGGGCCAAACGTAAGCGATAGAATAATGCGTTAGTATTAAAATATTAGAAGAAGTCCCGAACAAAGTTATTCTTTTTAAATAAAAAAATTAAGTGTAAGAGTCTCATTTAACCACAGGTTTGAGAGCAACAGGAACCCGCGAACCCACCTGCCACCACCTGCTGGTCTCCCGAGGTGATGACATGAGATACTGAGACTCCTTCAGACGTCTCGGTTAGGTGGGTGGTCCGAATGTTGTGCTTTATTGGCGTCTCACGTCCATGGTAACGTGAGACAGACACGGACGCCCCGGCTACAGATCATCTGGACTGCGACCCGAACGTCTAAGCTTTCTAACACGCGGTGTACATGGTGAACACTCAGCTGCCATAAATATCTTTCAATAGCGGCGTGTAAAGGCTTAGCGAGCGCATTCATTCCCTCCCACACACGGAGAGCTTCAGCGCCTCTCAGCTCTCCAGATCGCCCCTCATCGCTGCCCCCATAATGTTCGACACCGTTGCCAGATGGACGCGCTTGGCGTTTCAGGTCCCTCTCTGTTACGCTCATTCGGCACGTCTCTCAAGCACTCCTGCCACCCACCACCTCCTCGTTCGCTCGGTCTTTTTGTCTCCTACGCCTCCTGTGTCCTGCGCCAGCGGAGTGGCAGGTCAGGGCGGCATCCCAAGAGGCCCATGAACCTCGCTTGTTGTCCGCCACCTGCCTACTGGATATGTGCCACATAGGAACGCAGTGTACTGGTGCCACGCCACCGTTGCCGGTAGGTGCTCGAGGTTCGCTGGTTCCCTCCCGGCTCGTCCCATGTTATCCCATCGCCCCTTTTTAAATCCTGCCCCCCAATTAGGAGTGCAAATGTGATTGCTCCTTTGTTAACTGGCACACCAGGCTTCCTCAGACAGTCCAAAAGCATGCAGGTGAAGATACAATATTATACGTAACTGTCTTTATATATAAGAAACTGAAATTAACGCTCAGAGTGTTGGCATTGCCCACACGCCACACGTTTCATCTACACCACCCGGGATGGGAATCTGTGTGATTAGGGGATAACAAATGAGACATTTAGAGATGTTCTTTCCTGAAAATATGTTTGAGGAGCTGATTATAAAGCTCTCGTCTGTGACGTGTGAGCAGCAACATTCTTCTGATTAGCGGCACTCGAATCAGATGCAAATGAACCAGTGTGAATGACATCACAAACTCCAATGGAACTCAGACTGGAAACGAGGCTTCATTCTGCACTCGGTTACCGCAACCTTACCAAGTACTCAGGTCATGTGGTGACAGATGATTGATATTTATTTATTCAGCATTATTTATGTTTACGTCATGGATCATTTTGGTATCTTCAATATGCCTTACCTGCATATAGTACAGCGGTCGTAGTAAACCCACGCAAATCGAACGGCGAGTAAACAAACGCAAAGTCCGGAGATGCTCCACGGTAACCGCTGGACTCCAGTCAGCGGCGCTAACGTCTCGCATGTTTCGTTTTCATTTGTGTGTGTCCTTACTCCCATCGATCCATATTAATGCTGCAAATCAAATCACTTCCTCTAAACGTGTAATCATTCAGCAAAGTCCGCCACCGTGACGTGTCCTGATCGGCGATTAGCTGGGGTTCGGGGATGGGGAGGGGACGGGAGGGGGGACTAATCTGGCTAAATCGAAAACGTGTGGACGGCATGAGGACAGAATGAAAAGCAGCTCGCTGATCAGATCTCCCTCTCGGGATGACACATAAATCTGCAAGAATTCGTTTATGGAGCCGTAAAATAAACCCAGACTTTAATAATTAACGATAAAATGTATATAAAACATAAAAATGTCAAGTCGTAATACAGAGAAACTTCGATTTAATGCATTCATCCATAAAATGAGATTTACCAAACCAAATCGATGAATCTACAAAAGATCTACAAATGTACTAAACAGTAAGATAAACAAGGCGAACAGATTTGTAAATATGCCACATAAAGCCAGTAAATAATAATAAATAATATAAACTGGTGAGCTGTGTTAGAGGTGAGACATGTTTCCTGATACACATGAGTCACAGAAACACCAGCGCGTTCACGTTTCTTGATAAGTCTTGATAAGGAATCTTTTTTATCAATACCATGATGCTTTGCTTGAACCGCACACAAGCCCCCCGAAAAAGAAGCTGAGAACACATTGAACCTCCTGGTGAAGCGGCAGGTAATCGATTCCTGAACAGCCAGCGTCAATAAGCTTTTCGTTTGCATTTGAACTATCTAGTAGGGATGTGACGATTCACTAAATGATTCACTAATCGATTCTTCACGATTCTTTGTGAATCGTTACGTGGCCTGGTGGTTAGAGAATGAGAGAATTGGGCTCGTGATCGGAAGGTTGTCGGGTTTCGATTCCGAGTGTCGGCAGCTAACTATTTGCAGGAATGCGGTGGCTATAGGGTTGCCCATACGTGCCAGATACGTGTGCTCAATGCTGCCCCCTAGTGAGTGTTCACGAGTGTGTGTAAAAGTACGATAGAGAAAAAGTATTTTAAACATTCCGATTAACATCCAGACATTAAATGTTCCAGATTCCATCCATTAAATCCAAAATCTGTTAAATCGAGGTTCCTCTGTATCCTGTATTAGGTTGGAACACACTAACTGAGCCCACTCAAGGCTAAAAAAACACACTCAAGGCTAAAACATGCTTATAAGACTTACTTGCGACCTCCAGAGAGGCGTTACGACTGACGGCCTCGCCCATGTAATTCCTGGCCACGCACACGTAGACTCCCTCGTCCGGTTTGCTCCGGCGCCCGTGTACGATCCTGAGGAAGAAGAGCGACCCCGTGGGCAGCAGCATGCGGTGTGATCGCGGGTCCTCGCGGTCCGTCTCCACTCTCTCTCCATCCTTGTACCACTCCACCATGGGGGACGGTCGACCCTCGGCCTTGCAGTTCAGCGTGGCCGGTTCGCCCTTCGATACGATCAGGTCGGAAGGATGCTCCACGATCCGAGGCGGGGCGTCCTCCAACCTCGGACGAGATCCTGTAAGATATTTAGCGAATCTGTCATCAAAACATGAACCTCCGCCGTGTGCTAACATAACATACTTAATGGCATCATGAGGGACTATCAGGTCGTGTAAACATAAATCCCTGAGAATATAATGACTCGAACACTTAACATCTATTTTAATCGATTTATTTCTGTTTGCTTCTTATTAGAGGTAAGAAAGTCAACAGGGCTGAAAGGAAAATGATTTTGTACACCTACTAATGAGAAATATTTGCACACATTAGAGAAAATGTCAGGCAGTGATTAAACCAGGAATGAAGAGGTGAGAGATGTTTATGCCATATTAGTCTGAAAAGATTTTTTTTTTAAGAATCCGAGTTTCTGAGACGCTTGGCTGAAGAATAAAGACGCATGATGCATGCACGCATCGTCTGGAGCGTTTACATTCGACGGGACTTGACATGCTGGATATTCGACAATGAGCAAAGAAAACTAAATGTTGGAAATGTAAGACGGTCGTGCTCAGATGCAGCGAGGGGAGAAAAAAAGAAAGTTTTAAAAGAAGTAAATAAGAAGTAAATAATAAAGAAAAGGAGGGAGAAAGAAGAAAACAACTTACAGGAAATAGAAAGAAAGAAACTGAGGTTTAAGATGAGAATTCGAATATTTTATTATTTAATTACACTTTGCTTTAAATCTCTGATGTGTTAATACTTATACATGTGATATAAATCAGGACATAAGACTTTTTTTATGAAAACGAAAACTATCCCTCGAATTATTACAAATGCAGACAATAAACAATGTTCATTTTTTAAAGCTAAAATGATAAAAATAAAACGCCACTTTGGCCCTGGTACATCAGTACATCAGACCAGGACATGATCGGTTCACTAGTGAATCCCTAATTTTGTTAATCTTCCCGTCTTGGAAAACAAAAAACCTTCTGGCTGGTTGAGTAAAGTGAGCAGGTCGCACCAGGGCTTGGCTAATAGCTTTTAGCAGACACATATGGAGTAGAGAACAGACTGCGTTTGGCGGGGGGTGGAAGAGAACCTCAACGGGCACGGCGTGGCAGAGAAGCGGTCGAAATATTACAAGCCAAACACGTGGTGAGGCCACAGCGGAGACGTAACCCGCATCTTTAAAGCCAAAGTGTGTGTGTCTGTGTATGTGTGTGTGAACTAGTAAACGAAACACACCAAAGACAACATCAGAGTCACCGGCGCTATAACAGCACGGAGAGCCAACATACAACAAATCACCAACGTGCTGAAACCACGAAAATACAGAGACCACCAAAATACACACAGAGCCAAGGTACAACAAACCACCAATGTGCTGAAACACCAACACAGCTGGCTCTAGCTTTTCTTCTATTTAAGTCCTTAATTGTTTTGAATCTAATATCTAAAAAGTTCTAAAAACTGTGCCGCCCCCAATACTTTCACTCACAGTAACTTGTGTTATTATGACATGACAATAGAAGTGATTTGATTTTATTTATTAAGGCGTCTGAGATTTCCAACAGCCTACTTCTCCGAAGCACACATAATATGATATGAAATAGTGAGAAGTATGTGAGAAGTTCCGAGCGCGATTGCTATTTGACTTATGACATCCTTGAGGTGACGCGAGCTGTTGACCTTGCGGGCTTCAATAAGAAAAGGATGTAAATGCCAGTCAGTGCAGCAAACTTTAGACATTCCTGATGAGCTTTTAGCTCGTGGCGGATTTATGTCCTCTGCACCAGGAGACGTGTGGATCGAATCCGAGCTGAACTGAGCACGAGCGGAACAAATCATGGAGACTTATGGTCGTGATGAAAAGTGTCCAAAGGCGACAAGGACGAGCAAGAACTGAAAGCGTACACAATCCGATAGCACGTCAACTAAAGTCTCCATACATACGTGGCCTGGAAATGACGGAAACTGACGCGGACGAGCCTGAAATTACAAAATAAAATGCCAGGGAAGGAAGGAAGGACTTACTGCGAAATGGTACTATTAATACTAATACTGGTCAAACTTAAGGTACCTTACTGGGTAGCCATAAAGGCACCTAAAAGTTTAAGCATACCTTCTTCCCGGTGGTCTAGCATGATGTAGAGAGACAGAGATCACTAACGAACTTTTTTTTACAACAGACCCTCTGATTAGATTTTAAACAATGGTGATTTCGCTCATGATGCAAAACAATGAACTGACAAGAGAGGGGAACAGGAAGGTCTAATGACATGCAAATATGCAGCGTCAAAATGCCTCTCCGTGACAACCATTCTCCAATAGGTCGGAGGTCAATCCAATAATTGTCCTCTCTTCTAAAGCACATTCTGAGACTGAAGAGACTTAAGACCAGTGCCAATCAAGATATAAGATAACACAGGTTTTTAGATCTTTATTTTATCAAGATAAAAGTAAGATTTTTTAAGAATTAGGCTACAAACTTAATCGTCTGCAGTGAAGCCAAACCATGCAGTAAAAAACACACACACTAGAGGGCACTCGGGTGCAAGTGAACACACTGGGCAGCCCTAGTCACAGCGCCTCAGGAGCATTTAGGTGTTCGATGCTTCGCTCGAAGGGGTCACTTCGACTACAGTCGTGTGACCTGTCGACCCTCTTGAGTTAAACCGGCAACCTTCTGATCACAAGCAGGGTTCTCTAACTACCAGGTCACGGTATTTTAAACCCATTTATTTAAAAGTCTAATCGTTTAAATATAATTTTAACGGTTAAAATCAACAGATAACAGAACCACCCAAAGCCACCAGACCAACTTTCTGTTTTCAACCTCATCTGCAATTCTTTTCATTCACCATCCAGCCCCCTTTAACCAAAGGTGTTGTTTTACAGTTTCCCCTCCTCCTGTTATTTACCGGCTTCTGGGAATTGATTTGCAAATCCTCATTCATTTCCCTGACTTTAGTTTTAAGAGGTGTGGGGGGGGAGGTTGCCGGCCTCCTCGAACAACCTTTCTCAAACTTTTCTTGGCATTCCCGGGACAACAAAGGGACACTTGCATGTGAATACAAAGCCGAGACCGTAAAGCCACGTCCCGTCACAGAGAGGCGATGAGACGGAAGAGTCGCAAGGCTCGAGAGAAATTAAACCGGCGAGGGTCCGGTTTCCTCGGGGACGAACGTCTCGTTTGGACCGTGGATTAAAAAGTCCTTTCCAAAAATACCAAATAAACACCTTAAAGATCTGCGGCTCGGGCGCCTGGACGTAGGCGGCAGGGTTTAGGATGCTTCCTTTCGAGGTGCAGTGTTAAACGTACCTCACATTCAAGTGAAATGTCGGTTGTCGGTTGTACACACAGACTCGGAGCTTTAAATAGGGAACGTCTGTTAATCATTTCTGAGCATAAACTACAATGTGTGAAAAAAGAGAACGGTTTTAACCCAAATCCATTCCAGAAATCTTCGGATTCCATCTATGTTCAAATGAACCTCGGACGCTGTTTGAAACCCCAGCACCATCTTTAGAAAGTTAAAAAGCCTGACCTATTGAGTGTTACGAGGTCTAGGTAAAGGTTAATGGTTTTTCGGTGACGCTTTAGGAGACACTTTGCATTAAAGGAGGTGTACAAAACCTCTATTGTGACTCTTGATAGGATAGATTAGAAAAATACAAATAAGAAAAAAAAGAAGTGCATCCTGGACCGCCGCTTGGTTCCTCCGGTCATGAATAAGTGATGCATTAGAGAATACCCTTCGCTCCTTGGGGTGCAAACAATTCTCATTACGATTATTTTTAGTCCTCGGAAACACATGGCACGTTTGTTGTAGATACGTGACGATGCGATCAACTCTCATGGCACAAGTCATACTGAAATAGTAAAGCTGAACTATATTTCAATAAAAGAAAGAAGGGAAGATAATGGACGGTGTGTGTACGAATAAAAATAAGGACAACTGTTGTGTGTACTGAGGATGTGTGACAGATTCTTTAAACATAACCACTAGTGCCACTAGTGTTCACATCCAACTTTTGTTTTTCCAGTCCTCCCTTCCAGACATCTGGTCTTCATGTCGATGGTATCCCTCTCTGGAGGGGGGCCTGACCTTCCCTGTATAGGTGCAGGAAGGAAAGTGGGGGGTGTTGATGCTAAATTATGCAGAAGAAGCCAATCTGGGAGCTCCTGTGACAATTCGGTCGCTATTTGGCTAAGCTCGGGAGGACAGGAGTGGTCAGCAGATCAGGGCATGCTGAGATACTATCAGTTTCCTGGTCGTCCCAGCGGCACATTGGGGTGAGGGGTGGGGGGTAGAGGGGGGGGGGTTGGGAAACGTGTGTGGTGTTCGGTACTACATTTACATTTAGGCATTCAGCTTTTGTCCAATGAGCAAGTGAGGATTAAGGGCCTTGCTCAAGGGCGCAACAGCTGCAGCCTGGCAGTGTTTATTTCTTTTTGGACATGATTTTATGTGGTTGATTGTTTGTATTGTGAAAGTGTCTAAATTGTGGAAAACAAGATGTGAAATGACTATTGAAGGACAATTTGTTTCAGCAGAGAATATTTTTATTTATATATCGAATATTAACTGAACTGAAACGTTTCAAAACAACGAATGTCTTATTTAGAAGATTCTCTTTAATGGAAAACAACTTTTGTAGATTTGTAGAAGTTGTTTTGAGTATTGAAATGCATTTGAGTACTCTGATCAATTTTCAATAAAAAGTTTTGGGTTTTTTTAAGAGTAAAAGCTCGAACCGGCAGCCTTCTGATTGCTAGTCTGGTACCGTAACCACCGATCTACAGCATGCCCTAAACTACAAAGTATTACCTTCCGGGATTATATTGCAGAAGTGCTTGTATTTATTTATTCATGTATTGCTAAGCTTCACACACACACTCACACACTCTCTCTCTCACACACACACACATACACACACAGACACACTGGCCTGACATCTGAATGATCGCGGTTTCTTCATCTCTGTCTCCCGTGGGATTTCAATTTCAGTCAGCAAGCAACAAAAAAAACACAATGTCTTAGATAGAAATCTTTCAGAAACAGTTCTGCTTTTTAAAAATTCATATCTTAAACACAGTGGCCTTTTATTGCCCGTCTCCACACTGTTTGCGAACCAAAGTGCAGCGTGTGCAGGCACATGCGTGGTTTGGATTTAGTACCCAAAACACTGCACATCATTTATTTATACAAACATTTACTTATGTTTTTACGTCGAGTTTTACACTTTCATGACAGGAGACGCTCGTTCATCACATGAGTCACATCGAAGACCAAAGTTTTTGGACTGTGGGAGGAAAACCGGGGTGGCCGGAAGGAAACCCACACGAGAACGTGCAGACTCTGCACCGGAGCCCATCAGCATTCAGCACTATGAGCGAGAATGCTGATATGAATAATGAGAATGGAGGCAGATCTCTTTCTCACTTTGTGCACTGATTAAAAACCTTCTTGTGCGTGATTTATGTGCCGTTTGTTTTCGAGTCCAGACAACTCGTAGTGCGCAGAGCCACCAACAGTCCAAGACACGCAGCTCGGGTAATTAACTAATACTTAACCACTAGGCATGCATAAGCATACATTGCATTGTTGTGCCGGTCCTAAACCCAGACAAAACAGCGTTGTGTGTAAAAAAAACTATGCCAAATCAATAATGTGATGGTGACGCTAGCAAATAAATGTGCAAATAAATAAATAATCTGCATTAGTACTTGCAAAACAAGTGGTTACGAGGTAACCGTGATCTGGTGGTTAGAAAAACAAGCTTGCTTGATTCTCAGAAGGTTGGCGGTTCAATTTCGAGAGTCTGGAGTGAAGCACCAAACACCTAACTGCTCCCCCGGGCGCGGTGGCTAGAGCTGTCCATGTCTGCAAATGAGTTCGCTACGGCTCTGAATGTATGTGTGTGTGTGTGTGTGTCTGTGTGTGTGATTAAATGAGGAGGTTTAATTCGGCTGTGTGTAAAAAGCACATCGGTGAAAAAGTAAATCCAAATCCAAAAAAATTCAAAATTCCACTTTAGATGCGACTTAAACGCCGTACAGATCGAAAACAATATAAATACAGTCCGTATATAACGTTGCTCGAGAAAGCAAACGCGACACACGTGTACCTAAGACACTTAATCATCAGTATCTGCATATTCCAACGTGGCTGCGGTGCACTTTTCATCATTAACATTCCCCGTCATGCCCCCCCCCCTCCTTCATTGCTGCAGGAGATAACAGTTATAGCAGGATATTTGCAGTTTCCCTGATGGTGGATGATTGCCACAGGAAACGGTCAAAACCGAGGGGCTAGGAAAACCCCTAAGCTACCCAAAACACAGGACCTAAACATTAGGATGAGATAAAAAGGTCCTTGAAGAAATATTTAAAGGCGCTTCATACGGCGCATTTCTGTGCTGCTCTAAAAGCCCTGAATTGAGAATTCACACATATAAGAGGTTCTTCAGAAACCACGGTGGTGTTTTTGAGAAGCGCGATTCATTTGCATTGTGGGAAGATTAGTATCTTTTAGCCTGGAAAGCAGGACATGAGGGGGGGGGGGGGTGGAAGAGCCACTTTATCTTGTAAATGGAACGTTGGTAATGTGTGCGTGGTTAATGCTGTCATGTAAAGTCAAGAGAATAATTAACTAAGAGATTCTCGTCGAGTCACCTCACGGGTGGCTGTTGTACTTGTGTACATTCCTCTGTCAGTGTGTGATGTAAAGTTAGCAAATAAAGTATCCTAAAACACACTTTTATATCCCTGAGAGCGCTTATAGTTCAGATTTATCTCCATCAGATTTTACACAAAGAAGCTTTAAGGGGAAGAAGATTTCCCTAACCGTGCACCGCCATCTTCTGCCTACGCTCCAAATGCCACCCAGACCGCAAGGAGTAGCGAGGGGGGCACTGTAGCCAATCAAAACCATAGAGTTGTACTTAACACTTGTAGTTAAAGTAGTCGCTCTATGCCTATGGTGGTGCCACTGTATTTCCGATGCTTCGTTTACGATCCACTACTATACAAATCGATCTCGATCGGCTAAAATCAGCACATCGTCCCGTTTCTGAGCGCGACAGAACCCTCAGAACCTCGACGCCATCTAGTGTCGTGGTGGTGAATTACTTCGCCGTGCAAATGACCTTAACACATTGTCGTTGCCTTGCGCTTGTGAGTTCATCGTCCCATGTTTGTCTGTGAAGTCTAGTGGGAAGAGCTTTGGGATATCAATCGAAAGGGGTCCCGAACAAGATCTGACCCTGTGCTCTCTGACGCCTCTGTAACATGTGTTTATATTTATATCGTCTTTATATATAAGACAAATAAAAGCATTCGAGTCACTTCAGCTTGAACGGATCTAATAATGCTTTGATGTTAGAAAATGTCCATAGCAAAGCAGCTACTAAAAAGCCTGATAGAAAAATTAGTAGAATCGAAAATTGTTTTATCGTCTATATTCAGGAGGAAAAAAAGCCTTGCTATAGAGTTTCAGTTTCAACATGGACAGTCGAGCTACACACATTCCATTCATCACATCGCTCCGAGATCGATACAGTCAGCTGCCGAGGCCCGTGATTCATATCGACCCACCTATTATGCAAAATCCTGTCCGTAATAATCAGCGGCGAATCACCTGAAACTGTATAAAAGCCTTCGACAAAAACAAGCGTTTATTCTCCAGCCAACAGAGGTTGATGAGAGTGGCAGGGAGCCGCTGCTAAATAACAGAGCAGGAAGCAAGACCAGTGTGAACAGTGAGTAAATAGAGTTAGATGTGTGTGTGTGTGTGTGTGTGTGTGTGTGTGTGTGTGTGTGTGTGTGTGTGTGTGTGTCTAAGATCGAGTCTTGTCATTAGATGCGATGCTCCTGATGAGAGAGCACACACGGCCTCGGGCTGATTGTTTACAGTGTCCTTCTGAAACAGACACACACACACTGATACCCACAGCACACACACTCACCCACACAAACACACACACACTCGGATGAGTGTGTTAACCTCGACAGGCAAACAGTGAAAAAGAAAACAACGCCCCTGTGGATCTCTGATAATACACTGTGTCCTCAAAAGGACAGCACACAAGCTAACTGTATGCAAACATACAACACACACACACAAACGCGTGCGCGCACACACACACACACACACACACAAACACACCCCCATTGTTTGACAAGTCCAGGCGGCTGAGTGTAAGTGTGATACCTCGTAGAGACCTCAAAATCAAACTAGTTACATCTAAATGTTAAAATAGTATCTGCATTTATTTAATCGTTCGTCCACGCCGTGACACTGACCAGGGACATACAGGGTCCGTAATGAGCAGGGTTCGAATTTAGCGCAGGATAATACACACATTTATTCACTTATTCACACTCACTTACCAATTCTACACTTTTCTAAGACTTGCTTAATCTTAATACAAGAATAAAACCAATCAAAATGATGCTCCTGATCTTCCCTGGACCGGTTCAGATCTTCCATCAGGACGATGCAACATGTCACAGCAGCGAGTGATGCTGGATGAGCTTAAAAGCTACTAAAAATGTACTTAGATATGCATTTCACCAATGTGCTTGGACTATAAACAGCACTATGTGCACTTCTATCTAAAACACTTTTCTTCCAAAGTGTTGAACCTGACACAACAATCACCCATAAACGCCCATAAAGCTCAAACGCTAGCACAGCAACAATAAGAGATGCACAAAAAAAAGACTTTACTCCAGCCATTAAATCGCGTGCTGAACTCAAACCCGGAGGTTTTGTTCCTCTGTCTGTCTCGGGGTCACCACAACAACGACAGGAACTAATGTGAAATGGCTATTAAGCTGTCCTACACTACCAGCCTGGCCCACAGGCGCGACAGATTGATGCAGACGCTTTGTCTTGTGGCCTTATTCAGCCTTGCACATCGGACTGAGTGAAATTCTTTACGGGATTCGAGCCAGACGTCCAATCAGTTTCACCGACTACTGATTCGGTCACTTAAGACCTAAAAAGCCATTCGATGGAGAGAAGGTTAGACCCTTTGCTAATACATCTAAACAGGCGTTTCAATCCTTGATGACACGTAGATCTACACGGAGCTTGTGAGCGGCCGTGATGCTGCAGGAAATCGATTCCTCAGTGGACTTTTTTTTTGAATGGTGTAGAGCGTTTAGGATCTTTTATGGTCTCCTGGTGAGGATCAGATAGCAAGTGCGAGTGTGCGGAGGCTGCAGACAGAGACATCAGAGCGCACTCGACTGAAGATGCTTTTTTATCTGACGAGTGCAGTGTGTGAGGTTGAGGAATTGTGAGAGGCGCCACCGTCATCTTTTAAAAGTAAAAAATGTTCGTTGAAAAAGTTATGGTACTGCGCAGCCATCTCCAAATGGTTCAGTAGTTGGTCTGGGGGTTAGAGAACCGGGCTTGTGATCGGAAAGGTTCGCCGGACACGACCGAAGTGCTTTTGAGTGAAGCACCAAACCACTAACTGCTCCCTGGGCATCGTGGCTAGAACACACTGCTGTTGATGCCAAGGCTTGATTCGACCGGGGTGTAATATAGTTAACAAAGGCACATTGGTACTTCCTGTTTGCATGTTGTATCTGTGTTCCGAATCATCTGCATTGGACACAAACATCACCCAGGATGCAGCACACACGGACCCTTTTTTTCAAATCCTGCACCTAAAAAAGAACCCGAAGTTTGAGGGAAAAACATATAACAATAAGACTAACAAAAACAAACTCAAATCAACTAATACAAACTGAATAAAACGGACGGGATTGAAGTAAAAATGAAATAAAAACTAAACCGTAACGAAAAATCTAAAGCTAAGATAAACTTGGCTATGACGTCGTTCCGTCACCGTGCAACTAGCTTTAACAAGTGAAGCATTTGAACAGCTTCGGACTGAGTTGCATGATGGTCTGAGAATAAAAGAAGCTTTTTGTAAGGCTCGCTTGACCTTGTCGTCACACGACAGCCACTGACGGAGAGAACGACGGCTACTTTTCGCTTTCTCTACGACATAAAAGTATCCGCTGCTTATTCTCAACTGGCAGCAATGTTACCGGGTAGATAAATAAGCTCACCGAAAAAGTTATTTGCAATGACGAGATAAGTGAAGTCCCTGCAACGGACGGTAGACGTATCTGTGGCGTTTGTAAAGAGAAACAGACCATCAAAAAAATGCTAAATCTTTCGCTTAAACAGCCACCACAATTTTCCCATGTACACCAAAGAGGTCAGAGCTGCTCTGTAGTGCCACCACTTAGATAGGCAAAGTGCTTTTCCATTTCTCACTCGGGATGTTTGGGTCCGACCTGGACCGAAGTGACAGCTTTGGAGAGGGGGAGGGGGGAAAGTGCGGCAATTTCAAAAGCATTTGGAAAAGAAACCGAGCTAATGCATCAAACTGCCCCGGAGACAAAGGTTGAGCCCTACAGGTGAAACTTTAGCCTCTTCTTCGTCTTCTTTTTAGCTTTATCAGGTGAGAAAAGGTAAGACGAGATAGCCGCCGGCCACTCCGTGCATACCAACGATGGATTAAAGCGACTCCAGAGGAACGAGACGAGGGACTCCATAACCTACATCAAAATTCTAATGAAAACAGGACGACACGGACGTGTGCATGTCTGTGTGTGTGTGTGTGTGTGTGTGTGTGTGTGTGTGTGTGTGTGTGTGTGTGTGTGTGTGTGTGTGTGT
>JAOTRQ010041732.1:0-28626 GCA_028565875.1 Hoplisoma paleatum
CACACACACACACACACACACACACACACACACACACACACACACACACACACACACACACACACACACACATAAAAGCCCTGCAGATCTTTCATTACTTTGATTCTTAATTAAAACTATTCAGGTCACGCGTCAAATTATTTGAGATTATTCATTATTTTTTAATTTAATATAATTAATGTTGTATAACAGAAGAAGATGCACGATGCTAAAGCTAATTTAAGATTGATCAGGAAATACGGATAAATTCACTTATTTTATATAATAAATATTTAAAAAAAAATTAATGAATAACTCACCTGCCTGATCATTAAAGAAATGTTTCTTTACATGAATCGAATGAAAGTCTTTGTAATTAAATTTTCGTGCACGACTGAACTAGAACATAAAATAAAAGTCTCCGGCTGCGGCGCGTGTGCGCGTGCGCGTTATGATTTACTGTCGCTTTGGAGCTTCCGCGTGAGAAGCGGTGCATTGACGTCAGAGCAGAGCTCGTGCGGCATTTCCGGTAGAGCGGAGCTGCGGACCGTTGCTGGTCTGGAAAATAGAAAGAATACAAGATTAATCTCATACAGAAGGATCATTACTGTTCGGAATAAAGTATATTCGGTAAGATATCTGCGATTTACTTCACATTCTGAACACGATAGTCAATTTCTACTCAAAGTGTGTAGCTAAATGCTAATTGCTTGAGCGTATGGTTGTGTCTCAAATCGAGGAGGTTTCTATTTGTAGGTTCACTATGTAGGGCGCAACATAACTGTTATTACTGAGACATTCACTACACCAAGGTAGTCATGTAGATGCTGATTAGAACATGGCCCTCTCTGTGTTTACACGGCTCGTTTAATCAGAGAATTTTTATTCTTTTCCGATTTCTGATGTCACATATATATTTTTACAGATATGTAAAATTAAAAATATGATTTTAAATACGTTTTAGGTAAATTAATCCATATTGTTGGAACTGTGACGAAGCAGTTCAGATGTCTGACTCGTAATAATTCCACACAATGTTTACTGTTCGTTCTTAAAATGAAATAATCTTATTATTCTTTTGTAAAACAACTTTCTAACTTTTCCAATCTGCAGCACGACGTATAGATTAATCATTCAGATTCATTATACGAATTAATGATCACGAATTATGCAATAATTCATGTATAAATCACTTCTTATAAGCTGGGTTATCATATGACTGTCTGTATAGATTTAGATACAAAGAAATATAAATAGATTTATTAAATTTATATTTCTATATATGTGTTATGCAACTTTTATCTTTATTTTTACTTTATTTTTTATTATAATCTAGTCTTTTATTTTACAGAGACGCTATAACATTTCCTTTTCATATTTCCTTCTGGGATCTATTAATATATAAATATATTTCTGATTCTGATATCAGTTTGGTGGATTAAACGGATTAAACTTGACTTAAACTTGACCAGACATCAGTGTTGAAATTTATCAGCTATATTTCTGAAATATACCTGCAATTTCCATAAATGTTTCAATGGTGTTTCTACTAGCCGAGAACTATCGTTGAATTATTATTTATCATTAAAATACTTACTTTAAATCTTGCTAATAAGAAATTAAAACAGTGAAACTTGTTTCTTTAGTTAAAGGTTTGAGGAGCATCATCATGGCATCGAACACTGAAGAGGAGAGGAGTCTACGTGAATGTGAACATTATGTTCAGAAACAAAACATCCAGCAGCTCCTGAAGGACTGTATTGTCCAGCTGTGCACGGCTCAGCCTGAGCGACCCAGGTCCTTCCTCCGAGAATACTTCGAGAAATTAGAAAAGGTCTGAATTATGCAGAATATTCTACAAGTCTTACCTTTAGTATAAAATATTTAGTATAAATGAGTACAAAACTACAGTTGCTTTGGAAAATAATTTTTTATATGTATATAGAGGGCAGTGGTGAGCACGCAGCCCTAGCCACAGTGCCACGGGGGAACACTTAGGTGTTCGGGATATTTTACTCGAGGGCACTTCAGTCATGATCTGTCGCTGACAATCAAACGGGAAACCATGACATCACAAGCCCCCACGGCTGCCCCTATTTACCTGCACGAGACAGGATCAGTCCGAGAGCAGCACAGACTGTCCATACTTTGAGTCATTGTGTGTGTGTGTGTGTGTGTGTGATGACAGGAAGAAGCGAAGCAGATGGTGACCCAGCAGAAGTCTCGTTCAGATTCCAGAGAGGATGAAGTTTCTCCTCCGATGAACCCAGTGGTGAAGGGTCGCAGGAGGAGAGGAGGGATCAGTGCTGAGGTTTACACTGAGGAAGATGCTGCTTCTTATGTCAGGAAGGTCAGCAGCATGTAAAATTGCACCCATTTGCTTCTAATTCTCTGGGATAATATTTAATGATGATTTTCTTTGTGGTGTTGCAGGTGATTCCTAAAGACTATAAAACCATGGCTGCTCTTGCTAAAGCTATAGAGAAGAATGTGCTCTTCTCACACCTGGATGATAACGAACGAAGGTAGAACTTGATAATGGATGAGATGATGTGTTTTTTAACCGAACTAATCGAATAATTTGGGTGGCTGAGTGTGTAGAATTTTGTTCTCACAGCTTGAAGGTCCTGGGTTTCGAATCCCCCCCCCCCCACACACACACACAGGTGGGCTGGTCTGGGTCTTTTCTCTGTGGAGCATGTTCTCCTTGTCTATGTGGGTTTCCTTGGGGGTTCCAGTTTCCTCCCACGATCTAAAAACATACCAGTGAGGTGAACTGGAGAAACCAAATTATTCATGAATGTTTTATTTAAACTTGTGTAATGAATAAATATCATGTGACTGTTTATGAATGTAACCAAAGTGTAAAACTTGACATCAATAATCTGCTTGTGTTCTTCTCATGCAGTGATATTTTCGATGCTATGTTTTCGGTTACATCCATTGCCGGAGAGATCGTCATTCAGCAAGGTTGAACTTTCTTCTTTTGGTGATTTTTTAATAGAAATGTGATGGTGTTGATGTGCAGTATTAGATGATGAATTAATGTCTTTAATGTGCAGGAGATGAAGGAGATAACTTCTACGTGATTGATCAGGGTGAAATGGATGTAAGCACCATGTTGTTTATTTGTACAGTAAATAGGTTCAGGTTTTCTTTAATTCTGTGTTTGATTCGTAACGCAGCACGTCATCATGATGATAAATCTTTTTGCAGGTGTATGTTAGTAATGAGTGGGCAACCAGTATCGGTGAGGGTGGCAGTTTTGGGGAGTTGGCACTGATATATGGCACACCCAGAGCGGCCACGGTCCGGGCCAAGACCAACGTGAAGCTGTGGGGCATCGACAGGGAGAGTTACAGACGAATATTGATGGTATTATAGTGTTGTGTTTGAATACTTGCTGTCTATATTCAACACTCCAGTTTATTATAAATGATTCAACTGGTGTGGTTGTTGATTTTAGGGAAGCACTCTGAGGAAGAGGAAGATGTATGAAGAGTTCCTCAGTAAAGTTTCCATTCTCGGTAAGTATGATGTCATCATCATCAGATTTATGAAGAACTATAAATAAAATTGAACAGACTTGTGAAGCGACTCCTGGAAAGTGACCGACGGCTTTATAACCTGACAACGGTGATGATTAATCAGAAGTTTCTAAAAACGATTGTTCTTGGATTTTTTTCAGAGTCGTTGGATAAGTGGGAGCGACTGACTGTGGCCGACGCTTTGGAACCTGTTCAGTTCGAAGACGGTCAAAAAATTGTGGTGCAGGGGGAACCTGGAGATGAATTTTTCATTATACTGGAGGTTCATAGTGTTTTATTCTGAAAGCTACACTGTTTAAACACCCACACACCCTCTTCATTCAGCTGTGTGTGTGTGTGTGTGTGTGTGTTCCCAGGGTTGTGCAGCAGTACTGCAGCGCCGCTCTGAAAATGAAGAATTTGTGGAGGTGGGACGTTTAGGACCCTCCGATTATTTTGGTAAGTGGTGGTGACGGGGTGTTTTAGGTTATATGATGTTGTTTTATTCTGCTTTTTGAGGAGCTTTTGTAACATTATCTGATGTGACCACTAGTGGGCGTTTTCACACTACAATCTTTAATGACTTATTAGTCTTCACAATATTAAACAAGCGGCCAGGATCTCGATATATGATACAAAAATAGAATAATGTGTTATATGAACACATTGATGTAATGTTGGACGAACACACCCATGTCTGATCGTTGTTATTGATCATCATCAATTTGATTTTATAATGTTAAATATACTGTGTGTGTGTGTGTGTGTTTCAGGTGAGATAGCTTTGTTGATGAATCGGCCTCGTGCTGCCACTGTGGTTGCTCGTGGTCCTCTGAAGTGTGTGAAATTGGACCGTCCACGTTTTGAGCGAGTTCTGGGTCCCTGTTCTGATATTTTAAAACGCAACATTCAGCAGTACAACAGCTTCGTATCACTGTCTGTCTGATCTCTCTCTCGCTCTCTCTCTCTCTCTCTCACACACACACACATACACACACACACACACACACACACACACACACACACATACACACACACACAGTCGAATGGCTTGTTTTGCTTTTACATTCGTTTGGTTGTAATTCTACTTGCTGTTGTTTTTACTGATTGGAACAGGATTTATCTTAACATGTTGCTGCACACCAAACAATAATCATAAATAAATCATTTCCTCTGATACACACAAAACAACGACAATCATTTTACAATAAAACTCACTGTAAGCCCAGCTAACCTGTAGACTAGTTTAGTAATACAGTAAAATCAGACTTTTCATTCATTTATTACATTTCCTTTATTCTGACCACCCTAGATGAAGGACTTCGTATATTTGTTTGATTATTTCATAATAGATTTTTTACAGTGTTTTTAAAATAGATCTGTATTTTAATGAATTCTATATTCCACTGGTGTTTCAGTACTTAATATTTATTGTTGTAGGTGAAACTATAATATCTATAAAGTTAATATTCATTTATTTATAACCCGTTTAAGTGATCTTTGCAAATCATCTGCTTTAGATTTACTCGTTTGGAAAATATATTAAACAAGATCCAGTTGAATTTAATGCATGTTTTTTAATAAAATTCTATATATATAAATATATATATTACTTTCTTTGTTCAAAGCTTTAATGTAGAAAGCAGCAGAATTCTTCCTCTATCATTCCACGTTGTTCTTTTAGAAATAATCTATTATCTATACGACTCTGATTTCTGCTTTGCTAGGCTTCTATTACTGTCAGTTTTGTTAGTACTGTTACAGTGGACCAGATTTTATTTACTATTTTTGGCCTTTTTTTATTATTTATTTGTTTGCTTATGTAGTATGTTTCATATTGAATGATTTTTTTTTCATCTTAATGGCAGTTTAAGCAATAAAACAAATTAATCATCTGCTATTTTTTGTCTTAGTTTTAACTAATTATATTGTGTGTAGTGAGTAGATGTTAAGGTGAACTATAATGTGGGCAATTCTTTTTCATCTATTCTCTATTTATACCATTCATTTTAATCATAATTAAATGGCAACTAAAGGTTTAGGCTTGAATATGTGTCAGTGGAGTCCAATCTGTACAGGGTTCAGGTTCAAAAGGAACTTTATCTGAGTAAAAAAAGTCATATTAGCTAAATTTATGATTTTAATCGGATTCTGTAATTGCTATTTCTTTTGTACCATCTTACAGCTGAAGGTTCCAAAAGGAGTCACATAAAGTTTTAATATGTGGCTCCTGACATGTGAAAGTTCCAGTTCGACCTGATCCAGGTCCCAGTGCAGAAACGTTCATGTATTGGTAATCCAGTGATCTGTCTATTAGCAACCCCCAACCCAGTGGGCTGCCCCCGTCCCCCATCCCCCAATCTGCAATTATCATCAGCTTTTTTCTTGGTGTCTGTCTGAAGTAACATTAGAAGCCTCCACAAAGTCCTTCACTACCACCCTGGACTCGCCGAGCTTCTTTATGCAGCGGGCGACGGTCCGGACCACGTGGGCCAGCCTCCGATCGAGGGCCTGTAGGTGTGGTTCTGTCAGGACTGGACTGAGCGGGTCTTGCATTAATGACTCCCTCATCACATCACTCAGACGGTATTCAGGTCGCAGCAACAGCTGCAGCCGGAGGAAAGTCGAGCGTTTGATTCTAAAAGAACCAGAACAGAAAAGCATCTGAATCGGAGCAGCTCGAATGTTCAGAAACATTCTGCAGTGCTACAAGCATTTTAAGTTTTAATGTTTATAATCCCTAAAGCAAACATTCACGGCAAATAAAAGATTAAAGTTTGATACCACAAGCATTAAATAAGTGAAAATATCGTGGGACATGAACATGCAGTAAATAAAATGTTCCAACTCATCAGATGTACTTACAAGCAGCACTGTGTTAGTGGTGCCAGGATGGACATTCTATCAGCAGAATGCTTTCCAAATCTGTAAAACATTAACTAAGCATGAACAATTATATCAATTAACAATCAACCAGCTTCCTGTGTAAAACGTTGTGCTCGTACCCTCGGGCATTGTCAAGGTGCAGCAAAAAGCCCTCATCACCAAATTTGGTAAAGATTTCATAGTGGTGTCGGTCCATGTTGCCTAAAAATAAATTAAGTAATGAGTTTATTGTGGAGATTATTCATTGTTGTTTGATCTGGAGAAAGATTTCCTGCTATACTAGTTCTGATCGAATGTGTTCATGGTACAGTAGAAGCTTTATAGACTCTACATACATGTTTAAAGTCTTTTTATCAACTGTTAATTATAAAATAAGTGTTTATGGACCTGTTAAGAAATCGAACACGGCCATGTCGATGATGTTGAGCAGTCTGTTTCCAGAACTGTACGGGTAAAGTCTCTTAATGGCGTCGCAGTATGAAGGATTTACTTCCCACCTAAAACAAATCAAATGATAATGGTTAGAAATATTCGTTCTGAGAAACATTTATAGTTACTGATGACTTTTTGTTTTACATTTAATTATATCACATGTGAAAATATATAATTCATACAACTAACATTATTGTTGAAAGCAGGAAAACACTCTATTAAAGTAAGAAACAACTCTGTGATTATAAAGAATGTATTTATTGTATTGCTTAAGTTTTGGGCATGGTTATACCTACTCCTCTTTGCCAGTGAAGGTGTAGGAGCGGATCCAAGGACTCGGGATTGAGATTCGAGGGGCGATGCTTAGTCCAGGCAGGTAGGCTGATAAGGATCCTTCTAGAAGGTCTGGGTGACCACACACTGCATACTCGGTCTTACAGACGTAAAGACACTTAGCAAAGAAGCATGTGTTGTTGGCTAATCAGGGGAGAGACGACGGAACAACATTAATCCAGCAATCCATTTGACTAGACATAAACTGTAAACACTGCAGCTTATTCATATTATATTTATATATTAAACATTGTTTTATCTCTCTGTTGCATATTTTCCTTTTACAAGCTGGAATTAAGTTGATCATTGTTACATGGGAAAGTCTTGGGTTCCATTTGGGTTCCTGTGTGTAGTTTGAATGTTCTCCCCGTGTTCGTGTGGGTTTCCTCTAGGTAGTCCTGTCTCCTTCCACAGTCCAAAGACATGCTGCAGTCAGGTTAATTGGGAGATTTTGAAATTGCTCTATGTGTGTGTATAAGTGTGTACCCTGTAGCAGACTAGCGACCTGTTCCTGTTTTGTATTTAGTGTATTTGCTGTGTGTGTGTGTGCTCGTGTGTGTTTCACTGGGACCCTAAACAGGATTAAGCGCTGGTAACATTAGCTCATGGATGAATGGATGAATGGATGAAGAATGAACGTGAGCATTGAGGTTTGGAGATACAGTACGAATGGATGATGAAGTGAATGGGTTGAGAATAAGAAAGAGGTAAACATTTGGGTATGAAGGGATGAGGAATGAACTGCTGAGGTGTTAAAAGGGTTACGGGCGGTTGAGGTTTTACCTGGTGAGGTGAAAAAAACACTACGTAGTTCTTCATTGTACGTAGTGTATAAAATCTCTTCTGTGATATTAATGAGCCTCCCAACCACAGGGGGCACTCTCCGGAAATCCAGCACTCTGAAATCATCCTGTCATTTACTTGTAATAATAATATTATATTGTAATAATATTATAATAAGAAACCGGTATGAAAAGTTATTATCATAGAACATTTAAATCCAGATTGTTGTTGTTAAAGTAAAGCGGGTGAAGGTGGAGGTGGTGGATGGAATGGGTGAGGCTGGTGGCTGGTGGATGGGATGAATGGTCGATCGGTGGATGGTGGATCATTTTGTTTATCCGAAAACCTAGTGCAGGATTTTCAGTGCACTCAAATAATCCCATAATGCACTGCAAAAGTAGTGTAGACCAGTGTAGACAATAGTGGATCCGAATCATTTTCAGACGTAATTAGCAGATTTATTATTTAAATGATTTATTATTACTGAATCTTTTTTTTCGTCGTAAACATACAGAGTTAAATTAAGGCACTATGGCATGTTCATAGTGTTACAGTAATAAACAAACCCTTTATTCTCCTTTATTCCTTTTATATGAATGTACTACATAGTGGTAAATGTTGGCCGCCGTTGCCTCGTGGTTACAGAACTGGCTTTGTGATCTGAACGTCGCTGGTTTGATCCTGGGAGTCGACAGGTCACAACCGAAATCCTTTAATCGCTCCCTGGGCGCCGTAGCAACGATTAACATGTGTGCTCACTACTACCCCTAGTGTGTGTTCACTAGTGTGTGTAAATGTGTGTTTCACTGCACCGATTGGGTTAAATGCAGAACGGTGCAGTGGTGAGAAAGTGGTCAAAACTTCTATGTCGGTAACAGGAGCCATTTGTAAGAGTTTCAGACTCATTTTATGGCGGCAGCAAGAGTGAAACGAGTCTGTCTGGACATGTTCGGGTTCGTCTGTGTAATTAGTTTGAGTGGATTTTACTAGAATTGCTTTGTTTTTACAGTAGCAAGTGTTTACAGTAGCAACTGGTGTTGGGTGGGTGTTTGTGTAGATCAGGGTTTTAGTATTATTGCCATTAAAAATGAATTGTTTGCTTAGTTAGAAATTATTATTATTATTATTATAAACTATATATTTAGTAAAAATGTATTCGATAAATCAAATAGATTGTACACCCAACCTGTCCAGATGAAATGAGGCGATCTCTGCATTGTGTCTTTGAAGGTCAACAAAATAAAAAACGTCGTCTGGTGTTTCCTCGTGTCGTTCTTGTCTGGAGAAAAACAAAATGCACATTTATTTCGAGGCTGATTGGGCTGACCAATCGGAGCAGAGGCGGTACACAGGGCACACGTGAATTATGTGGCGTGTTTTGTTTTGTGTGGGATTTCGTGCTTGTTGGTGGGTACTGAAATACTTTTTGACTGGAAACCACTGTTGCAATCTGGCAACCCTGATCTCAGTGCTGGTCTTGGGCCTGCCTCAGGACAGGCGTGCGGTGTTAAAACTGCGAGAAATCAGCTCTAAAAACCAGAATTATTTGGTAAATAATAAAAACTTGTCTTACCTCATGGGTTTAAACATTGCTTTCCCAAAGTCCTTAAACTTCAATGCAAGCTTTAGGTGATGCCCACTGGGCTTAACCACTAAATACAGACATACAAAGATTTAAATGTATATTAAAACATGTTTAATGTACATTACAGTTTCTTTTGTGTTCTTTATATTTAACTTTTACTGTAGCGTGAGTGTTTCTCAAAATGACTTCATAGTTTAATATCTTTTACATCCTTTTGTTTGCATGATTTTTTTTTCTCAGTGAGTTTGTTTTGTATCTGCTTTAAATAACTGTACATTGTTATTTTACAGATTTAGAATAATCTCGGACAATGTTAGAATTTAATTACAGAGGGTTTTATTTAAATTGGTGACTGGTGTTTAGAGGGTTTGGTCATGACTGGTTCACCAAAACCTCGACGGTGGCTTTAATGTGCGCCTCAGAAGCGATTGTATTTATATAGTCGAGGCAGACTGTCTCCATTTCACTTACTGTAACATGTTTTATAAAGAGGTTTTGTGGATGTATTTTGCCGTGTTGTTTAGGTGTTTCTGGTTCTTTACGGTGAAACGATGAGTAAAACACGTATTTGGGTTTTGAGTAGTAAATCGTACCTTGTGAACAATC
This sequence comes from Hoplisoma paleatum, assembly GCA_028565875.1. Lineage (NCBI taxonomy): Eukaryota > Metazoa > Chordata > Actinopteri > Siluriformes > Callichthyidae > Hoplisoma > Hoplisoma paleatum. The sequence goes on from JAOTRQ010041732.1 coordinate 10,132, forward strand.
GCATGAACCTTGCAGTGCTTTTTCATCCTGGGTGTAATCTAAAATAAGTGTACAACATTTACAATCACCATCCACAATCATGAAACATGTGAAAGAAAAATTAAAAGTCTGACATGGGTTATTTATCTTTTATTAATAATAGTTAGTTCATTGGTATGTTTAAGTGAATGAATCTAAATTATGATACAAATAATGAGTTTCTTACTAACCAGCACTGATGATGTTGGCCTGGTTCATATCCTGCAGTAGTTGATTGATGCTCAGTTCATCTCGTGAATAAAGTGCATAACGATTTATTCCTGAATGGAATTTAAACCAACTGGCGTCGGGGTTAAAGGTGACAGATTTTTCAGAAAATGAGATGTTTGATGATGCTGCAGCTTCAATATAAAACCTCTGCTGTCTGCCAGAAAAAATAAACATTGATCAAGTTATTTATGGGCTTTAATGGTTTACTGTTAACATCAAGATTTGCTTTAAAAATCACAACATAACAATTCAATCTTCTGGTTTATAGCCTAAAGCTCTTGTCACTAGGTAACACCGGTTCTAAAGAATCGTTCACATGTCGGTTCTCTAACAAGAAGCTTAACGGCAAAATCTATAACAAGCTCACGAATCGATCAATAAGTTTTCCTTCTCATCCTGTTCATATTTTGACATCATAAGTCCAAGACGACACCTAACAACCGTATCCAACAAGAAGTTCTCAGACGAAAGTGGCCACTGAACTCATCAGTTACAGCAGAGCTTTAAATTATAATAAAAATATGACAATTATTAAGTATTATTTACTGCTTTACTACACATAATGTGAACTGAATGTAACATGCACCAGTTTATTATAACAATCATCGTTATTATAAAGTTTAGTCTCCTGTAACTGAACCCTTCATTAAAATATTGATCCCTCAGCAAATAAATATGAAATGAATTTAAAAATGCATTTATCTGGTAAATCATGATTTTATGTTTTGCTTTTTCTCTTTTTATATTGAATATTGATAAACTGCGTCTATACTGACCCTGATAGCAATATTTAGTTTTTTTTAATTGATCATTTAAATTGAATAAATTGATAATAACACACATTTATGCAGTTTAATAGTTTAATAGTTGTATAAAGTTGTACAATAATAAAACGAGTCTCGTCTCTGAAAGACAAACGTCGTTATTTGCACAGATTTTAGTGGGTCAGTTTGTTACAGTTTATGATGAACTTAATCAACAATTCCACGAATAAAAGAACGTTTCTGAACATTTGTGTTTGCTTAATGAAGACTGAACACAGTAACCAGACCTTGACCCTGTTCAGTCGTCCTACCCTCATATTACAATTCACAGGATATTTGTAAAAACTACTTTCAAGTAATTCGAGTAAAAGTATTTCAGTCTTTGCACACAAAGTTTAATTTAAACGTTTATTTTACAGTTTCCTGTATCCTGCATGTTTTTAACAGACTTCGCACCGCTTCATTCATTTTTAAATGTCGTTTACATGACAGTTACGAATTCAGGATATAGTATAAGCAGTTGGGAGTTAAGAATTTCGCTCAAGAGTCCAACAGCAGCAACTTGACAGCGGTGGCACCAGAACCAGTGACTTTCTGATTAATAGAATTTTAGATTTTAGAAAACTTTTTCATCACTGTGCTTTCTACACACGGGTATTTAACCCAAATCACACGGTAAAACAATCATTTATAACACTAATGAACGCACACTAGGTGGCAGCAGTGAGCACACATGCTCGGGGCAGTAGACAGCCTTAGCCACGGCGCCCGGGGGAGCAGTTAAAAGGTCTGTGCCTTCCTCAAGGGCACTTATTAGTGAACCTTCCAATCAAGTCCAGTTCTTTAACTACCGACTCAAACTAGGATAACTAACCCAGTACCAGTACCTAATTATTTAAAATACAATATCTCAGCTTGTCCCCGTAACCAGGTCAGAATTGGATAAGAAAAAAATGACGTTTACCTTTCCCATCGGGCCACTTTCCTTTTATAATATTCCATTAGCTTTTCGTTCTCCATTAGCTGCTCGGCCGGCGTGAGCTCTGGTACGCCAATGTTGTACAGCGGGTGTTTAAAAAGCCTTTCCAGCTTTGACCCCTGTCCAGATGTGGCATTTAGACTCGAGGGCCATTTCTGGGAGACCGGCTCGGTGTATCCATCGCTAGCGTTCGCCCCATGACAGTTGCAGTTTACTCGGTGATGGTTCCAGGTTCTGAGTCTGGGTAGCAGAATAAAATGGACATCAAGAAACAAAATGATGAGAAGTGTGAACACCAACAGGAAGCGGTCCCTCCTCATCCTCTTTCGTCTCAATATGCACACAATATGAAAACTAAAGAATCAATAAGTGACCATGTTTGGTTCTCCTGAACGAACCGGGATGTGGAGCTTCTGCATTCAAGTGTTGTCCTTGTTACTCTAACAGTCTGGAGATCAGACAGATAGGACGTTACTGCAACAGTCTGAAGCTCCACCTGCTGCTCCACTATACATGTAACACACACACACACACACACACACACACACACACACACACACACACAGTCACATAATTATAGACATACATGTTGTGATGAGTTACAATACCAGTCACACTGACACGTACACAGTGTGTGTGTGTGTGTGTGTGTGTGTGTGTGCGCATGTGTGTTTGTAATTATAAGAGTCTGCATATAATTGTGTGTGGGTGTGATTGTGTGTGTCTACAATTAAATGTTTCTGTGTGCTTATGAATGTTTTATAACCTCATAAAGAAGTTTGTATTCATAAAATATGCTACAATAACAAATTATATAAAGTTAATCTATTTTATATCTTGTTGTTTTCCACCGGTTTTGTGCTTCTGACCGGAGTGTGTTGAAGGGATCGAGTCGTATTGACGTTATTTTACCATTAACATTGTACAATCTTGGTCATTGTTTTGAAACGAACATTTGTTTTGCCTTCTGACTGCATTTGGAATTGAACCGACGACCTTCTGCTCTCTGCTCTTTTAAAATTAAAAGCTGTAGGCGGTGGAAAACATTTCCAGACTCATTTCTTTAGATATTTTTAGGTTACAGTTTTGTATTTAGTAGTTTTAGTGGTTTTGTGTCTGTGGTTTTGGACTTTAAGGTCGTGTGTCATTGTGTTGTTGTTTTGAGAGAAATAACCACCAGAGAACGGAGACGTTATATTTATCCTCCAGTGTCGCTCTGCCCTTTTCACCACGGGCTAAACATTCATTACACCATCAGCCATTTGCAATTCTGAGATCCCACGATGCAGTGGTGTCTCTATACCTTCGCTTTATTCGAACACTGGTGTGTTTCAATAAAAAGCAGCGACTCTAATAAGAACCGGCAGCTGGCGGAGGTGACTGCAGCTGTTTATGATGCTGAGATTTCCAGATGTTTGGAGGGTGGTGTGGGATAGGGGGTGCGGGGGGGATGTGTGGTTGGGTAACACCCTGCCTGTGTTTCTAGGATGGTGTGAACTCATTGCTGATGGATTGCCAGGGATTAAACTCAGATTGAGAAATGTGCAGAGAATTGATTTGTAAGGGTGGAGGCTCTTAACACTAATCCTTCGATGATCTCGGTGCCCATTTGTTTACAGTTCTGCTCCAGAAACATTTATATTTTAAATATAACGTGAATATCTGAGTGCTGCACTGGATCGTGAAATGTCTTGCCACTTGTAGCTATGTGATGTAAAGAATCATCTACCATCCTTTCTTGATAAAATTTTATGTTGTTGGATTTATGGCATGATGAAACTCGTTATGATACGGGTTCATTATGGGGTTTCACGTGGTCAAGTTAAGTACAGGATGTTTGAGAAATGTAGAAAAAGTTTCCACATTCCCAGACGAGATGCCGAGCCAGACTTCATTTTAAGATGCTTTTATTGTCCAAGTCGACGTCACTGGATTGGTGGAACATCTGATAAATCAACGTTCTCATGTTCAGCTGAACTGAAGTGGAATGTCTGTTGTGAAGTCTGCCAGGGGACACGGTGTAGATGATAGTGCTGGCACTAAAACATGCTGGAATATAAAACGTACACTTATCACACCGTATTTTACACAGACGAGAACCTCGGCTCAGGGATGGAGCTGAATTTAATACGAACCAAAGCAAAGGAGCACGATTATAAACACTTGTATAAAGTTTTAGGGCGTTGAATAGCTCATGATTCAAATGTTTAAGTGTCGCACATTTCAATTTAACGTTAAAATAAATCCTTAAGCTTTACTTTCAAACTTAAGAGAATGATCTGTCAACAATACTTCATGGGAATGTAAACCCTTAAGGTGGCACGATGGCTTAGTGGTCAGCAATGTCGCCCTAAAACAAAGTGTCCGGGGTTCAAATCCCAGGCTTCTGTGTAGAGTTTGCATGTTCTCACAGTGCCTGTGGGGGTTTCCTCCAACAGTCCAGATACATGCAATGAATTTGCAATGTGTGTGTGTGTGTCAGGGGTGTTTGTCTCTGTACCCTGCAACGGATTGGCGACCTGTTCACGTGCCAGGTTACTGACCATGAAAAAAACATTAAGCAATGGTAAAATTAGATAATAAATTAATGAATCTACATATAATGCACCAACATAAACATATTATGGTTGTCAAATGGGACATTAAGTATGTCCGAGTTCACCTATAATCAAAAACATGAGAATAATATCATAGCAGAGTTCATACAGCTGAGGTGAGTGTTGGTGATGACATGTTTGGTGTCGTATGAGGGCGGAGGTTCTAATTACAGTGAACAATGTGTAATCACATTCAGCACATTTATAAAAAGCAGTTTAGCCTTTATAAGATTTTAGAGCATTTGTGTTTAATAATCCGGAGTGTCCATTCACACCCAGGTCCACAAAGCATCCTCCAATTGTGCATAACTACGACTGTACTGTAGGGTGGAGCAGAGATTTGATGAGAATCCTTGAGAGTTCTAGAATACTCTAGAATAGTGAGGCCTATTAAACAAGATGCTGGCAGATTCAAAGATGATGGCTGCATTTATTAAAAACCGACATCATTTCTGCACGTACCTCGTAACTCCTGCCATCTTGCCTCTTTGTTATCTCAGTCAGAACACATACTATCGCCTGACCTTGTTTAATCCGGCACTACTAACACACAAAACATTTTCTCCTGGTTTGTTATATTACAGAAAGTAAGATCACAGTACATCACATTATTCGTTGTGCATTTCGATGTCTCTTTATAAGACAGTATTAGTAAATATGTAATACGCTATGCAATAGAAATCTAAATTATACTACCTGGCTCGTCGTACCTAAACGTCTTCCGGAACGACCGATTTCTAATCAGCACACAGAATCAGAAATACTTGATTGATCCCAGAGAAAAATTGCAAATCTAGAACATTTCAGACATACTGGGTCCCAGAACTGATCTCTTCTCTAACAAGGGACCCTGCAGACATCACAGTGTTATTTTTGATTTTTAATCGTTTTGTACTCTGCAGTTGCTATCGGTCGTGGGAACGAAACGTTCTGAACTTTGTACAGGTGGATGAAGGACAAAGCGGCTGCTGCAGGTGTTGGGGTGGAGAAGGTTTAGATGTTGTGTACAGGTCGAGATGGAGTGTAAGAGTTCAGTTCAAACACACACACACACGTTTCTCTGTAAAATCCTGTCGACTGCTGTGTCATTGGCAGCTGATGAGGGCTGTAAGTGCTCGGTGGAGACGTTTTCTCCAGTGATGAGGATTGTAGTCGCTCTTTGTCTCCTATATTTAGACGAGGCTTGTGGTGACACGAAATGTTTGAGACATTAGTATGTTCTTGCATCGATTTCCTTTGAAGTTTGTGATTTATGAACATAAGTGTATGATGGGAAACACCATTCTGCTGTTAAAGCATCATCCATTCAGTTTGGAGGCCATTGTTACAAAGATATTTCTGTATTACTCAGATTTTGTCTAGTTTCCACAACACTGATCATGTATATATTATATATGCATATATTCAAAATATTCAACTAAATAATTTCACAAGCTGAATATTTTACCTTTCTATTTCTAATCAACACATTAATCAGAAATACTTGATAGATTGATCCCAGACATACTGGGTTCCAGAACTGGTATAAAACTTTGGTTTTATTAAAACAAATTAAAAAATTTGACCAGCTATATTTAGGAAAGGGGATGTGAGGCCAGATATCTGCTCACAAAGCAATCATAGGAACTGTAATGGAACAGCACACCATGAAAAATCGACAGAAGATTCTCAAGTCCTACAGACGAACTGCTAATATAAGTGACCTGAGGTTGTTTTCTCACTTTTAAGTCATACATGATGGAAAATGGTCAGAAAACTGTTGAATCATCGACCGCATTCTAAATTACCATCAACTGGATCATGCAAGACCAACACAAACAAATTAAAAAACATCCAGTGGACTCAAGATTTTCTTTCCCAGTCCACAAACGTGTGTGTGCTCACCACTTTCACGGCACTGATTGGGTTAAAAACAGGTGAGGAATTCTTTCATAAATAAACACACGGGTGAAAAAGAAATTCTAAATCTCTTTAAAAATTGAATCATTCTACTGCCGTCTAGCGGTGAAAAAAAAATTTACACCATGAAACTACCGCAACCTAGTGTTGTTGCATTGACATCACTATACTACTGCCACCTAGTGTTTACTAAATATTACATCATTTATCGACTGAAACCTGATATTAATTACGTTCTACTACTGCCATCTAGTGGTAAAAAACGTCACAGCTACGCCATTAAACTCCCGCAACTAGTGAGATTACGTTCGCATCGCTCAACGTCTGCCACCTATTGGCAGCAAAACATCACTGCAACTTTAACAAAATATCACATTTACGTCACTACACAACTGTCACCTGGTGATGAATAAATCCCCATACTACTATTTACTGATACTAAAACCATCTTGTTATTAAACAACATTTATAATTGCTACACTACTGTTGATTAATTTGATAAATTAATATTACTATTCGACTTGATATACTTCTGCAAACCAGTGATTATAAATGACATCTACATCACTATACTTCACATAAAACGATTAATAAATAGTTAATATTGCTGCTGGACTTGAGACCTGTCGATAATGTAAATGTTTAATATTTATTTAGCCGTGAAAACAGGTACAATTTATGACTTTTGGTATTTAGTGCCTGAATCCCGGAGCTGTGAAGTATGTTAGCGTAATGTTACTGCTGAGCTGTTTACGATCGGTAGGAACACATTCCACATCGAAAACAAAGCCGTGTAAAACAAACAGAGCCGTGTAAATAACTTAAAACTGCAAATAAAAGGGCACAAAAAGCCAGACATGAAACCGAACGAAACGAGAACGATCAGGTAAATGAAGCACGAACACACAAACGCAAATGCAAGAAAGCAGTAAACAAACAGACCCTATTCCTTTTACTAAATGCTTTTAGTAAACAAACAAAAACACATGCTGCCCTTGACTTCTACATTTGTAAATGTAACCTACACACACACACACACACACACAGAACATCCTACTGTAAATAAGATACAGTAAAACCCATGAAACGAACCAAACTGGAATTAAACCATTTAAATTAAAATCAATTTAACTAGAATTTCTAACGTTCAGAAACATTTAAAAAAAAATCACTTCTGTGCTGCGCCAAGCTGCTGAACGATGAGAAGAACCAACTCCTCTATTTTGGTAACCTGAAACCGAAAAATGTAAAAAAAATACTATTAAACATTGCAAAAACAACAAAACTGCGAATATAATAAATGTTAGTTGAAATAATTTTGACCTTTTGAACAACACCAGCGTAGCAGCAGCAGGAATTGAGACCTAAAGAAATAGTGAATTAAACACAATGTCCTTAAATACAATCACATCCCACCAGACCCAGTCACAACAATTCTCTAGTGATGAGTCTCGACTATAATCTTGTTTATTCCGATTTCTGACTGAATATTCTGGGGAACTTAAGTTTTACAGGATTGGGAAGTCTTCTTTAGGAATATTGGAACATTTCTTGTAAGTACTGTGTGATGCTCCTGCACTTAGTACGCGTGGACATGAACAATTTCACTACGAGACCGTTGAGGTGATACCTGTATCCGGAGACTCAGACTGGGGCTTCTCGGTGTCTGCAGATTGACCCTGTGCAGCATCTTCACCACCTCGCATCTCTTCTTGTGCCAGCGTGTCCAGGGGTGTCAGACCCACGATCGATTCATTAGGATCTTGTTGCAGAGCCTCTATAATAACAGAGCTGATGTTGCAGCCTTCCTCACCCAGATGTTGGGTCACATTTAATAGGTTAAAGGTGCCATCGAAATCCTGAACCGAGGCCAGCAGCTTCCCTTTCAGCTGAATACTAAAGAGCTCCAAGATCGCCGGTGGCCACACGGACGGAAAATGTTCTTTACCTAAAACAAATAAAATTAATAAAAAGGATTGAAATTGAATGTCACAAATGAAATGTTACTGCATTACTGACAATCGTACCTGCAAGAGCGCATCTTGCTATCTGGAACGGGTGTTGTAGAAGCTCTTTTGGGATGGGCAAGAGGCTAGATAAAGGAACCTTTTCAACATTCCCAAAATCCACATAAATCACACTGGCGTGTGTGATTGTCGTCTCCAGTACGACAGCTCTGTACCATTTTTTATCACCTGCATGAAATAGTTTATTCTTCAAAAACATTTCCTAGAATTCTTAACTTAAACATTAGAATTTAAGACTGAAGTATTTCCAAGATTATTTTTAGAACTATTGTTGATGGACAGACTATCAGTAAGGTGAGGGACCGAACCTGTAAACTGGGCACAGCAGGCCGCTCCGGGTAACGGGATGCTTTTGTTAGGCACAGTTTGTCTGTCGCAGTAGCTCGCCACTTCCTTCATGACCATCTGCAAGCTCGTAGTGTCCTCTGAAAAAAAAAGTTTACAGAGATGTAGACGTGATTGGTGGAGTCCGATCAGGTGATCGGATGCGGTGCATTCTGGGAGTGGTGGTCCTGCCTTTGAGTGAGACGGTGAGAATCCAAATCAAGAAACGACATAAGTAGCAGCAGGATGTGACATTTAAAACACCGACAATACCACCAAGTTGAAATTATATTATCAAAATGATCGAAACATCTTGGTATGATTGGATTTTGTCGTATTTATCCACCACACCATAAATCTGTAAAAACATTATCGGACATTTAAATGATCACATTCACCTTTTCTAAGGTTCATCACATAGAAGAGACTCGGACTGCTCACTGCTGCCACTTCTGGCTGAAAAGTCTCATTGCAGGGTAACGCTGTGGTCTTCCAGTTCAAAGAAAATGAAGCTGTAAAAAAAGAAGGAAAAATTAATACAGAGCAACCAAATCAAAGCACTTATAATATATAAATAAGTAAATAATATACGTTATGCAAATCATGATGATAAATATTTAACATACGGGACATGTTTGCCTGTGATGAGCCTGAATTCGGTCCATTGCAACTGTCTGGCTGCTCCGTGAGTGAGGCGCTATTAGCCGGGTCGGGAGACACCGCAGGAGATGGTTGGATCGGTTTCGTGAACTCGGTTGGGGGTGTAGTAGGTGCACAGTCCTGTCCCGAAGGTTTGGCAAGGTTCTCAGAGATGAGCACAGTTGCTAAGTTTTGATTATTACTCTCCAGCTCCACTTCGTAACCTCTCTCAGTAACCGAAAGCACTCGGCCCATGAGCTGCACCTCGATACACAGTGACCGGAATCGACAGATTGCATCTTCACTCCACTTTTCACCCAAAGGTTCGACTCCTGTAACGATCGGAGACAGAAAGTACAGAGACCCTGATGACTGACTAGTTTCTCAGCACATTATTTGTTTTGTGGTTTTGGGATTTGTCATGTTTTATTTTACTACATAAAAAAACACTTTTATATCAAAAACACACTCATGGAGAACCTCACAAAAAACAAGGAGCACATGCACACCAGAAACCACCAGGACCACCTCACCGAACCCAGAAGCTTCTTGTCGTGACTGAAACCAGCCACAGATGAAAATTGAACTTTTATTTTGTCGGTTTCCTTGGTGGGATTTAAAAACCCACAAAGAGGACATGGATTATACAATATGTACAGCAAACGTGTTTGAGAAAGTGTGTCAGGGCAGCTTTCGATGGTCAGGAGTACAGATTAGACATGACAGAAAAGACAAACGTATACAAACAAACATACCAGCCAGACAGCAGCGAATAACCTGGAAAGGAAATTTTAGATGGACGGAGTCGATGGCTCTCAGATCAGCTTGCTGTATTTCACACGAGCCTCCAAAATCTGCGAAGAAGACTTGAACCTTCCCGTCGTTCTCCACACTCTGCACGATGGCCCGATACCAGCTCCCGTCTGCTTACACACACACACACACACCAAACGTTACAAAAACACTCCACCAATCACTGAAACAAAACCCAGAACGACTAGTAGAGCTTTTATCCTTCTGACCATTATACAGAGCGCAGCACGGCTCCCCGGCAACAGGGGTGAAAGGAACCCGTTCAGTCTCGAAGTGTTTTGCCAGATCTAAAGACAGTTTTGCCAGAGTCTGGAAATCTGACGATACAAACAAAACACAAAATGTGACCTCACAGCACGTCAACGAAATCAGCACAACAGTAACATAGCACGAGAGGTGATCAAACCTTTCTTGTTGTAGTTATAGCAATAAAATTTGCTCGGGTTTTCAAGGACACTAACCACGAGCACCACCTTCTGGCCATTAGTGGGAAGTTCAGCATAAGACCAATCCAACTCGTTTACTGATTTTACATCCCAAGCTAAAACCAAAAACAAACAAATAAATCAATAATAATAAACAATCCAGTTTACATTTTGATATACTTAATTATTCTACATATTTTTCAGGGTTTTTATATTAAGGCTGCACGAAAAACACATTTTAAACCAGCCGGATGCATTTTTGGTTCATTAAATCCCTTCAGACAAATAACAGTGACACCTACTGGTGAAACAAAATGTAAACTAGTTTTACATTTAAAACGTTTATGTTTAAGTGTTCTATAGCAAACGACATGCAGGTTGCATTTATGTACGTATATCACTGCGTTTATATGTTTATTAGTGTTTTTTACTACGAGGTTTGTGTCGTATTCCACCCCAATATAGTTTTAAAGCAAACTGCGTAACACTAAGTGAAAAAGCCACCACAAGAGGGCGATCACATGCAAGTCTCTTATGTTTACTGCATTTCTCTGCAGCCGGTGATGGTTCATCATAAAGTAAAATGAGTAAAATACCTCATTTATGATTTAGTTTTATTAGTCTTACAACCTTTAGGTGATTCTTCTTTTTCTATTTCCAGCTCCCCTGCAGCCGCATAGCCAGAAGCCACCAGTACATCTGCCACGTTAGTCTGAGGGTCACTGGACTCATCGACCATAGCCACCAAAGCTAATCCGGCCCTCGCACCGAGAATTTCCACCTGGATGAAGCGGTTGCAGATTAACTTGTTTAACATGGTTATCACCTCCTCTGACCAATCATCTGTTGTTGGCTTTATACCTGGCAACACAAACGAACAAAGATTCAGGACACGTATTACTGACGTCATGTTAAAAGCATCATCATGATTATTGTTTCAACAATAAAGACACGAACACACACACACACACACACACACACCAACAGTTCAGTACAAGAGAAGTTTATTATAGAAGAAAAGCTGTTTTACCTGCTAGGGCACAAGGAAACGCTTGAGTAGCCAATGATAACAGATTCTCACTTATAGGACGCAAGTGACTCAAATGAACCTCTTCAGAGTTCCCAAAATCAATATAACCGACACAGACTTGAGTCTTTGATGAATAAGCCAGAACTTTTGCTCTATACCAGTGGTTATCATCTGTAAAACAATTTTTAAATAAGTTCAGATGGGGTTTTCTTTTTATATACGATGATGTCGTACCGGAGCGGCTTTACATACCAGAATCCCCCAGAATAATAATTAAATTAACATTTTTTTTAAAAATATATCTTTTTATTGAGGAAAAACAGAATCTTTACATAAACAATCACACGCTTTCCTTATTTTCCCTTTTTCTTCTCCTCTTCCTGCATTTTTTATATTTTCCTACCCTCTTCCCACCCAAACCTACCCATCTAGAATAAAAAAGAAAAGTAATAATAATAAAAAAAAATAGTAGTAATAAAATATATATACACATACATCTCTGTGTATATACATACTTATACATACACACACCTACATATATAAATAAATAAATAAAAAGGGGGCGGGGGGGGGGAGGGGGGGATCAGCCGGCTGATTCCTAAAATACACCAAGATGGGATTCCACTTCTTGTAAAACTTTTCTGTATTTCCCTTCAGAGTAAACCTGGTCTTATCTAGTTTGAATAAATTAATTTTATATATATAAAAAAAACCCATGATTAAAACAGCCCACGAAATAATTCTCTTAGTAAATAAAATTGTACAAGAAGCACAAACAGTTTGAGATCGATCATGGAAAGAGCTCACCGGAGAAACAAGCGCAGCAGATGGTTCCGGGAGCAGGTCTGTAATTCTCACTGGCCGGTGTTTTAGTGCAGTGCTCCATCAGATCGTTCTGCAACTGCTGAATCACACCTGTGGGGCAAATCACCGGCGGCATAACAACAGGAATAAAATATTAACACGTAACACTAATACATTACACCACCTAATGAAATGAGATCCGAGCGGCCGTATTTTAGTCCACTAACTAGACCGCTGGTTTGGAACTCACTTGCGTTCTCCAGCTTTTGGCAGATGATTTTGGACGGAGACTCGAGCAGGACAACGATAGCTTTGAAAATGTCACCCACTCCTTGGCTTAACGACTCGGGCGACTGAGATTCATTGTTCTCATTTTTTCCACCAGACACACACTTGAAATTCTCGAAAGATGCGTTCATCAAAGAATCTTAGAAAGAAAAACACCGGAATACTAAATTAAATCTGTAATCCGCATTAAAGACGATTAAAAACAAAACACACACACACACACACACACACACACACAACTTACTGATGTCTGGCTTAGTCGGTGGTAAATCAGGGGCCACTTCTGCGTAACCCTGATCAATTAGAAATGTACTCAGGTTCTTACCTGTGGAGAAATAAATCCACATGCTTGAAATTCTAATTATAATCAAAACCCAAAGTGCTTTAAATTAAATATTCTTTAAACGAGAACAATTATTTGAAGATAATTAAGGTGCTTAAATAAATCTCTGAGAAAAAAAAAACACGTTGGTACAAGCAACTTTTAAAGCTGAACTGACATGAACACACAATCATACAGTCATAATGCGACCGACAGTGTAATCACACACACACTTGATGAATTAACAACATTAAATAATTTACATCTCTCCTAAAAACACACGTGCAGAAACATTTTGTATTTGAAAAATCACATTACATGTTTAATAACATACCAAGTGAAAAGAGAGGCATGTCCACGGCAAGAACTTTGGCGTCATTTATGAAATCCAACACGGTGAAAGTCAGAATCTTTCTAGCGACCAGCTGCCGAACAGCAATGCAACATTCACCGGTCCAACTGCTTGTGACCGATCGCACTCCAGCGACGCTGCACTGTAAAGCCTGTCACGGGGGAGAAAAAACAAATTAGGAATCAAAACTATTTTATGCTTTCATAAAACGATATTGTCAAATCTCTATATCAAAAGGAAACACTTACACAAGGTGGCGCAGGACTGATATTCTCTGCCAGAGGATGAAGAAGGTTGAATGACACGACTTCTTCATTTCCATAATCTATGTAGCAAATCTGTGCAGTGTGACGATCCACATTCACGGACGCCACTTCTCCTCTGTACCACTTCTAAAGTCACCATTACAAAAAATTAATAAATTTAATTAACACAGCAAAATGATTTTTTTCCTTTTAAATGCATCCTGTTATAAAACCACGAGTCCCTAAAAAGACTTCATCTGAAAGCTAAAGAAACAAGTCTTTTGAATTTGTTCTTTACAATTATAGTTCCATCGGTCATGTCATGGTGGAACAATTAGCCTGACTGCATGTCTTTGGACTGTAGGAGGAAACTGGAGTACCCGGAGACATAGGGAGAAGATGCAATCTCCGTACAGGATACTCCAGATCACCTTACACTACGAATCAAACCCGAGACAGCTCGTGCTGAAGCAACAGTTAGTATTACTGTTAATAACGAGATATTAACAATCTCAGTTTTAATGATATTGTTTATTCTTTATTAAACAATTAATGTTAACGCTGCTAGCTGAGCGATGGTACCGACACGGACAGGAAGTACAGAAATCAGTGCACGACTTGTTGTGCAGGACACGGACCTCAAAATGAAGCCACATTATGCAGATGAAAAAGATTCATCCACCGTGTTAGTTCAACGACTCCAGTCAGGAAAGATCAGCATCAGCAGTTCGTGCTCCATCATTGTTCCCAGTAGCTCTCGTACCTCAAACTAAAACTATTTACCTGATCGAGGGAGAATTTAACCGCACAGATTTCCCCGACTTCAGGCTTGTAATCCTCCATGTTAATATGACTGTAGCACTTCTCCAGCTCCATGCTAATGTTTCTCAGGTTCTCGGTGTTCTGCTCCATCTGAATTTGAATGAAGAACCTTCCAGGATTCTCTAGTTCTACCACAAATCCCTGAACGAAAAACACACAAAAAACACACAAGCTTTACAGCCGACAAGTTATATAATCTATACAACCTATTAGAAAACATACCGCCACGGTATCACCCTTAGAGATGTTATGCTTCTGTAAATCACCCAGGAAAATTCGCTTTGGCTGTAAAATAAAGAGAAACTTGAGTTCACAAACACAAAAATCCTCCCTCAGGTAAGTGGATGATAATAATGTCAATAAAAAAGAACCTTTACCTTTTGTTCTGATACATTAGAACAAGAAATGGTTGTGGACTCCTGTAGTTTATTGCTGATTCAAAAAAAAGAACCAGTACATAAATTATTAATTAAATAAAATCCAATTAATACCCCCAAAAATAATCAAATACAATTAAAAGTACCTTTTATCTTCTGGAGAACACGGTTTACATGTATGTCGATGGGCTTTCCAGTCTTCGGTCTGACAGGCTGCAGAACAGTAACACGTCTTTTTGCAGCAAGTGCATTTAAGATTTCCTAAAATCAACACAAGCCACACATACAATTAAGAAAATGTGTAAGAAATACAAATAAGAAAACTGGTTGTAATAAAACCAACCTCGCTTACTGCAGTAATTGCAAAGTCTCACAATGACTGATGAAGACGACATGGGTGAAAAGCTCTAAAATTTAAATAACAAAACCTTCTTGCACATTATTCTTATTTAAATACATACCATTCTATCTTGTACATTACCACAATATCACCAGATACTTACAGAACTGTTTTCCACGGTCGTCTTCAATTCGTTCAGGTTTCTGCCTACTTCAGTTTTAAAAAAATCACAAAAATCACTCAAATTTGACTGAGATATGAAGCATGAAAACAAACGTATTCACTTTAAACCTCGTACCGTCCAAACTACCACTCATAAGCGAGCGCTCCTGAGAGGCGCCGTCATCATTAATGCCGAGGATCTGGTTGTTTTGGGTCATTAGAAGCGGACCTGTCGCTGGTCTTCTGAGAGGCTGATTTGGTTTCATCTGTAATGCTGAGAGATTGTTGTTCATTATGTGTGTTGAATTGTTCTGTAGGAAAGAATACAAACATGTACAAACACGAACAAGTTACTGAAAACACTTGAATCAATAATTATCCATTTAAATCAGCGTCTGATGAATTACGGTTCACAATATAACCAAGACACTTAACACCACATGCAAACGTGGTGCGGCAATTCAAACAAAACTGGTTTAAACAACACTTATTATATTATATATTAAATAAATAAAGGAAAATAGCATCCAACTTTTAAACCTATTACACAACTTAAAACTAAAATGTCTAAAAATCTCAGGATTTATTACTTTATATCTACCATAACTATCAGGTCCACACAATATCTGTTATAATTCTTTTTGACCTTTACAATAAACAAGTTCCTTTATTGTTATTATTAATCTTGGTGTTCTAAAATACTCCAACAGCATAAGACTTGTTGGAATGTTTTTAGGATCCTTTCAAATTCATCAATATAAAATAAATGTGACAAAATGTACATTAGCAAACACATCAGAGACATCTAAACACTCATGTAGTTCTTTATTAAATTACTTTCAACTATTTAAAGTCATTTAAATGATAAAAATCAAATAAAAGCACATTTCAAACTGGACTTGGAACATGGAATAATTAACCAGTATAAGAAAATAAATCATAAGCATAACCAATATTGTTTTTTAATTAATTCACAAGTCTCAAATTCAGACCCAATTGGTTGTAAATGGTCCCTACAGTTAATTACAGTTAATTACAGTGGGGGGGTGTAATTAAGAAGTTTTAAGTCTGGTAAAAGAAGAATGGATGCTTCAATTCTTTTAAAAGGGGGTAAATAATGTTTAAGCAGTACTATAAATAGTTTAAAAACTCGAAACGTTCTATATGAACCAGAAACTTAAACATTTTAAGTAATTTAATCTCTCGGTGGTGATCTTAATGAGTCTATTAACTACTTATCAATGTCTGACGTCACAATTTAGGAGCATACTAAATAAGTTCATATACTACATGTAATTAGTTCGTCTGCAAAACAAACGATTTAATAAACATCTAAATTGTATTTTAGGACTTATTGAAGTTATTTACCGTGCAAAAGAAACGAATAACCGCACACTCCACGTGGCAACGACAGACGTCTCGGGTACGCATGCGCAATTAATCCCGCTTTATGATGCTTACACTGAGTAGTGCGCTTCTAGTGCACTATTAAACACCTAATATATTTATAAATACTGTCGTGATTTACACTCTTTAAATTCTTCCTCCTATGACAGAAGATTGTAAGTTTTGCTTATGACGTTCGTGTTCACGAACTTTGCGTAAACGTTGCATAGTGTGACTCTGACCATGCGCAATGAGGCTCTCGTTTGCCAGATAACTAAAGATTTGCTTTTATTGTTGCAGAAATTATATTATAATTTAGTAACAAAGCACTGCAATTCACTTGTAAAGTGCAGCTCATTGAAAAGTATTTTTTTGGTTTTATACATTTAAATATCTTTGAATATGTATTGAAAGCATGCACTGAAATAACGTATTTTATAATAGAGCAAACACGCCAAAATAATTGATGTAAATTGTATTTAAAAAACTGTTTAGTTATTAGATGTTAAATACAGGACACCTTTAATACTAAACAAGTTATTCCAACAATTATCCACACGAGGGCGGTAAAGAGCTATAAATTCATTCGGTTAAAATTTAGGCGTATTATTAAAACCTTTAAAAGATTACTATATATGTGTGCACAGGAGGGAAAAAATATTCAAAAGAGTACTTTTGTCACAGAGCAACTAAACAGATTATATAATCTGTTAATATATATTTAAACGCAGGACACCATGAATATCAGAAATGTAAAAATGTAATTATCCGGCAAACACAGCGATAAAAAGTAAATATGTAAACACCAGAATGTATCAAGTCAACAAAATAATAATACTAATAATAATATTACGATCGAGTCATAAATAAAAACGTCATATTGCGCCCCCGTTCTGCTGTGTTATTGTCACGTGACGTGAAAAGAATCGACTCTGAAGTTGCAGAATCGATTCGTGCCTCGCGGTGTATGTCACCAGAGAATCGACTCTTTGATTCTTTTGACTACCGTTCCCGACGTTCATTCAGGACAGAGGCCATATTTGTTGATGTGTCTCCGCGACAGAAGTGAATCTGAACCCGGTGTGGACGCGGGTCTGTGACTGGCTCTATAACGGTCGCATTTATGGATTTAACATAACGGGTGAGTGTATTATTTTATATTTAAAATATTCCCTAGTTATCCATCTTCACGATACAATCATGGTACGTGCTACGTCTGGGTTAGCTAGTTTGCTAACGAGCTAGTCAGGTGTTTAAAGGGGTATTCGTGCCAGTTACAGTCTTTATGTTGGTATTTAATCTGGACATTGGTGATTTCTGGTGACTTAAATATTCTCTGCACGTCCTGAACATTTCCCAGCCCGAGCTGGACATTATTTACTTGTTTATCACCGTGGAAAGTATCTGACAGGTATCAAGCTGTAACCACACCTGTTGTGTTAATTTCACTAAATCAACTCTTTAATGACAAGGTTTCCATTTATAAAGGCTTTATTTATTTATTTATGACATTTGATTTTATGTGTCATCGTGTTGATTTCCTTTCAGCATTAATGCATTAAGGACACCCATCAAACACTATTACCCCCTCCCCCCTCCCCTCACCTACCCCCCACACCCTCACCTACCCACCCTAACATCACCTACCCTC
>JAOTRQ010041733.1:0-17230 GCA_028565875.1 Hoplisoma paleatum
ACACACACACACACACACACACACACACACACACACACACACACACACACACACACACACACACACACACTGACAAATCAGACACATCATTAAGCCACAGTGAGCTGAATATGTGTATGAGCCCGCTAGGATGACACATCCTCACACCAATAAACTGCCTCTATTTTAAATGCTGTACTGCTGCAAGTTCAGGACAATACGTCACTCTGGAGACTAAGCCACATACCACCAATGTTTGTCACAATACATTTCTAAGCTAAGGTGAACTAATACTGCAGACACTTGTATTTTTCATAACAGTATCGTCTCTAAAACTGCAATTTTTAAATATTCTGTTGATGTAGTCTGTTTCCTTGTGAACAGTGAATGCTCACTAAGCTTATGCACTTTTTTACTTTACTTATTGTACTCTCTCTATTTAACTTGCAAAATAAAACTCTAATATGTGTTTTGCACACAAGTATTATTAATACAATATGTAAGTTAGCACACACATTGATAAAAATTTAATCATTTATAAAAAGCAGAATCTGATTTATTTTATGAAAATGTTTCACCTCTTCCTTTGATTCTTTTGATTTTATCCTGTTTTTCTAAAACTACCTTTGGAAATGTAAATAGTTTGTTACTAATTTTGGAAAGGCACACATCTGGGTCTGTTAAGGCTATACTTTATTGTGCCAGTACACAAAAGCAAGCCATAAACTTCAAGAAAGGTGTCAAGACAAAAGAGCTGGAAATATGTCTGAGTTATAAAGCCTGTGGTGAAACTTGGTGGTCACAGTGACATGCTACAGGTTTCTCAGCAGCATGGATAGAAGTACTGGTAAAAAAGGATCCAAAGAATACAGCAAAACTTCTTGTACAAATCATCCTCCAAAAGACAGTGATAGTTTACCATTCAAAAATGACTTGAAGCAATGCCAAAACAAAAGCTTTTAAAATATCTGTATATGGTATGAGAACAGCAGAACACATTATTAATTATATTTTTATGACTGTGCTTAAGAGCACCTGTCCTGAAGAATGGAATAAGCAACACACATAATAGTCAGCAAATTGGGTAAAGAAACTATGTGTCTTTTTTGTTTTTATTTTCTATTCAATTAAATTTATTTTTCTTTTGTTCTATTTTATGTATGCATATTCTAAGATTGCATTATAATGTCACACAGTTAGGAGGAATCTTGATAGCAGGTGAGCTGGATAGTTTTTCATAAATATTTTCCATAAATAAAGCATAAAAATCATTAGAATTAAAAAAAATAAATGAGAGGGTTATTACAGATTAGTATTTTGATGAGCTAAATATGTTGAACAGGTAGAGAAAGAAACTAATGTAATAAAACATAATTATATTTAGTATTTGATAATCGTTTTATACTCTTGAGAGCAGCGCCATCTAGAGGTTGGTCCAATTCCTATAATAGAGATCGTATTGATCCAGAAGGAAATGGTCTCAGTAATTTAATACAGCACAGCCAGCACACACTATCAATATTATTCACAAACAAGAAATGAAAGTAGCTGCATGGGACAAGAATCCCAGACTACAAGAACCTAAAAATAAATATGGAGACTGCTGATAAGCTTACATACATCACACTTTCATTTACACACAACACACAATGCTGATACTGGCAGCTGTCAGAACTGCTTTAGCTCTTATTAACATGTTCTTAACATTTCTTCTAGTTCATGTTTGAGCCCCACGCTATTGCTCAGCAAATACATAAACACCCATTAAACACATATTTACATGTTTATTGAACTGCAGAAAGCATACGATTAAGAGATTGTATGTATTGTGTGTAACAATATTATATAAGCAATTATATTTCAAGGACATATAATTAATATCATTCAATACATCAAAATGTATCTATATCCGATTCGTAGTATGATTATTAAGAATAATGAGATTTTAAAACAGGTGTAGTCAAGTGATTGTGTTCATTTCTCTTTGAGCAAGCACAATAAGCAAATAGCTCAAATAATGCAGT
The DNA here is from genome assembly GCA_028565875.1 of Hoplisoma paleatum. Classification (NCBI taxonomy): domain Eukaryota; kingdom Metazoa; phylum Chordata; class Actinopteri; order Siluriformes; family Callichthyidae; genus Hoplisoma; species Hoplisoma paleatum. The sequence continues at coordinate 2,004 of JAOTRQ010041733.1, forward strand.
TATTATACATCTAAACAACACTTGTGGCAACTAGTAATTAAGAAATGCATATTTATATTTAAGTTCTAGTAATCGTGTAGAGGGTGAGTACAAATCAGAACATGCTTTATTTCAGAAATGAACGAGGAAATGACCAATCTGAATACCCCAGCAAATTATACGGGGCCTATCTTTAGGCTGTGCTTGGAACATGACTGACATATTGGATCAAGGGCAAGTTTTTCTGATCTATTGCTAGTGCATTTTGTATAAGTTGTCTGGTTAATTTCTAGCACTGTTCTAGCTTTTACTGTGTTCCAAATTCTTATACAAAAAGTGTTTAGGACTAATAAGATACGAAATGTTTTGTACGTCAGTTAAACTCATTGATGGTGATGTGTGTCAGGGCTCTTTATATCACTGAAAGCAATTGCAAACATCTGTGCTAATTAGTTTGGCAGGTGTGTCTAATTAAAGGCAAGACTACTTAATAAGCCTGTCCCACATTATTAAGCAGCAACATTTTCAGCCTAAATGGGAAAGAAAAAGGATGTCGGCTGCTGAGAAGCAACAAATCGTGGCGTGTTTAAGTCAAGGCATAACTGCAATCAACATTGCCAAGACACTTCATCGTGATCATTGCACAATTAAGAAGTATGTAGCTAATTCAGAACACACACACACACACACACACACACGTGTGGAAAAATTGAGGACTCTTTCCAACAGGCAATTACATCAGGTTAAAAGAGCAGCTGCAGAAATGCCTTGTCATAGCAGCAGACACGTTTTTGAAGCTGCTGGTGCCTCCAACATCCCCTGAACAATAAGATGCAGGGTCCTTCAGAGGTTTGCAGCTGTGCGTAAGCCATCCTGTCGACCGCCTCTATCTACTGCACACAAACAGAAACGGCTCCAGTGGATCAAACTATTTATGAAGATTTATGCTGATGAGTGCTGTGCATCGCTCTATGGTCCAGATGGATGGAGTGGAGGATAGCTGGTTGATTGAGAAGGTGGAGTAATGTTTTGAACTGGAATCATGGGTAGAGAGATTGAGGGCCCTTTTAGGATCCCTAAAGGAGTAAAGATGACATCCATAATGTATGTAGAGTTTCTTAAACAGCACTTCCTGCCATGGTTCAAGAAGAAGAACCGTGCATTTCGCAGCAAGATCATTTTCATGCATTATAATGCACTGTCTCATGCTGAATATAAAATATCTCCATCTTTGGCCGCTATAGGCTTAAAAGGGGACAAACTTATGGTGTGGCCCCCATGCTCCATCAACCTCAACCCCATTAAAAACCTCTGGAGCATCATCAAAAAGAATGTCTATGATGGTGGGAGGCAGTTTACATCTAAGCAACAGCTCTGGGAGGGTATTCTGTCCTCATGTACAATAATTGAAGGAAATACCATCCAAACCCTGACAAATTCCATGGACAAGAGAGTTCAGAAGCTCCTTTCGAACAAGAGGTTTTATGTGCAAATGTAACATCACCTAGAATAAAGTTTTGATTTCAATTTGTCATAAACTGCTAATGCTTATTTCACAAGTATTTTTATAAAAATGAAAAGGTTAAACTCTGCTGTGCATAATAATTTGGAACATGCATTTTCAGTGCAATTTGAGTGTTTTTTTTTCAAATATACTGTTATCTTTGGCAGTTTGTTCAAAAACATTTTAATTGTGCACTAATAGTTGATGACTAGATGAATAATTTGGAACGCACTATATAGCTACTTTGAAAACTGGTCCGTCAACACTAGCTTTACATATTCAGAATGACTTGTAAGCACTTTGTAAGATGCTGTGGATAAGATAAACGTATGTTAAATCACATTTATGTAATGTAAATGCATCCAGACTAAACCTCACAATCTTTGATTTTCATTACCTTTAGCATAAGGGTGGATCAGCAGGTTGGGATGAAGAATTACAAATTTATATATAAACTTTTATTGTTTTGTCTTTTAGCATCTGTTAGACAGCCATGATGTGTAAATTGTTAATATAACAAATATTTAGTTTTATAATACAGCACAATTATTATTTGCAGTATTAAAGATTACAGAAACCGAAAACACTTTTTCTACTAATATTTTTTGACACTGGCTGTGTGTTTTAAATAGATGCTCTATCAGTCAGAAGTGGTGTTTTGGATTGTGTAGTTTCACCAACAGTTTTCTTGTTTGTTAAACCCTTTCTCAACAGATTGTAACCTGCAGTCTGTGCATGTTGTCAGTTATAAACTTTGATGCATTAACATTCACCTTCGTTTTACTTTCATTCAGATGTTTATAGTTATTGAAATTACTTCCCCTGCAATTATTTGGAGAATATATACATTCATTTATTTCAAGATGTATGATTTTGTACAGTTAAATACATAAATCTTGCTTTGTACTGTTATGCTGTATTCTGTATAAAAGTACACCTTCAAGGTGAAGAAAATGTATAAAATCCAGAAATTTTAAATTACTTCCCAATACTGTATTGTACTGGTTCTGGCATGTTGTATTCATTGATCAGCTTTTTGTTTCATTTTGACAATACCAAGGCATGCTTAAGCAGAGGAACCCTAACTAGTGTTCTACTTTAACTAGTGCAGAAGTATTGTTGCAAGCTTTGTGCATTGTGCACACTAATGTATAATTATGTACCATAATGCCATTCAGCGGGCAGTAGCTGTAATCTAATGATCTGAAGTAAATTTCAGCTGATGGCAGTCAGATAAAAATGTATTAACTGTAAATAATGTATATTTGAGTAGTAATTATACCAGTTTGATTAGGTTAGTACAATAAATGCTGTATTTACCCATTTATCTTGTTGGGTTATAGCTCATAACTAATCACAATGTTGATTTCACGTCATGCTTTTAAAATTAAACAATTTTAACCCACTTTAACCTAAAACAGTGACTTACATTTGATTTTTTATCATCAATCATTGATTCATCAACTAAAACAAACCATAAAACTCACAAATCAACATTTTCTTGCTATTTGGGGCTCTAAGACTCTAATTTTACATAAGTGTTAACTTGCAATCTGGCATGTTTATGATAACCTTCTTAATATTGATTTGCCCCCTCCCCATCTCTAATTAAGCAGTCTCTGTCTTTAGACTGTTGGAGGAAACCAGAGTACCCGGATGAAACGCACACAAACACTGAGAAAACATGCAAACTCCGTAACCGAAAACCCTGGATTGACTTACCCGAGAATTAAACCTGGACTTATTGCTGTGGAGACAGTGCTAACCACTAAGCCACTGTGCCTACCCACACAGAAGAAAGTAAATTTAGTATCACCAATTAACCTGAACTAATGTCTTTGGATTGAATTAAACAGGAATTTCACAAATGAAACCAACAATGGAGCGAACGTGCAAGGTCATGAACTGCTCCCGATAGGAAGCAAACCAAGGACTTTCTTGCTGTGAGAAAAGTGTTAAAGTGTTGATTGTAACTGCCACTGTTCCTTTTTCAAAAAGGACATTGATATAAAGTCCAAATATTCAGATAATAGCTTTCTTATAGTAGATTAGAGGTTTAAGTCATCTATCTATCTATGACCAAAAGGGGCGGCACGGAGGCTGAGTGGTTAGCACTGTCGCCTCACAGCAAGAAGTCCCTGGGAACTCCTCCGGGTACTCCGGTTTACTCCCACAGTCCAAAAACATGCACTAGGTTGATTGGAAATGTGATTGTCCAGAAGGTTGTCAGGAAGGGCAAACATTAACGTCCTACCCCAGGAACTGGGAAAACGGACGATAAATGAATAGATAAAGAGAGATCTATGACCAGAAGGTGAACAAGCTCTGTTCACTGGGTTAAAAATGCCATTCTTGTTCTTCACATCCTGTTACAACGGTCACTTACTATAAGCTGATGGGTGTTTTAAAAGGAAGATTTTGTTCGTGTATTAGTCTGCACAATGACCCAGACTAGTAAAGCCATTTTTTTTACTAAACATATTTTACTGGTCTTTTTGCTGTCAGTTATTAGACCCCAGACAAGAAAATTTACTGGAGATACAAAATTGTTTGTTACTGTATTTGGCTTTAAATTAAAATATCGATCATGCTTTAAGCAATATTAACAAGAATATTGTAAAAGAAAAATGTATTTATTTGTTGGTTCCAAAACTGCAAAATCTAAAGTTAGTGTCCTTAGAATGTGCTTTAACATAATAGCCAAAATTCACTGCTGGCAGATGATTCTGTTTATTAGTTCATAATTAAACGTCACTGAGGAATAGAACTTGATGTACATAAAAGATGTTAAAATAACATTGTCTGCATCTACAAGGGACTGATTCTTTCCCCCCCTTCTTTAGATGACTATTTTTAATACTCCACTTTCTTCAAGCCATACAGCAGGATGCTTAATATTAGCTTTCTCTGAATCATCTTTATTTTCTTTTCCAGGTCTTTGTGTCTTCAACGAACTGGTGTGGACTCTGTTTTTCCTCCTGACGTCACCAGCTGAATCAGACTGCCTGAAGCTGGCCGTCCTGACCCAGTGGCCCAACTGAAGAACATTCTGCAATGAAAAAAGAAAGAAAAATGTGTTAAAGATGAGGGGAAATATGAAAATCTGAGAATAATAATGGGGGTGGTGAAGATGGTTAGGAAAGAGAAAAAGTAGGAGACAAATATACTGAATATTAAGAGGAGGTGAAAACTATAATTATAAATATATTTCTGAAACCTTGCATAAAGATAGTAACTAATAATAATCATTTAATTAATAATTATACATATCTTTAGAAAAGTAGTTGAATCTTGGTTATTGAAAATATAAAAATATATACATTTATTTGTAATAGCTTCTTATTAAACAAGAAAAAAATGTTTTGCAAATGTAAACTACATTTAAATGAAATGGTACCATAAAGCTATTCTTGGGCAGACCCACTACTACATAACTTATTACCTAATATCGTTACATGCCCCAGTCCTTTATGGTTTAGTTTCTGTATGGTGAGCAGATATTAGGGCCCCCGGTAGAGTAGGCGAATGTTCTACTGCAGACCAACATTGAGAGTCCGAACTTCCTGGTTCAAATATCAGAGTTGCTTGTTAGCTTTGTTGGACATGGGAGTAGTTCCTCACTTCTTCCTCGTGTACATACAGTTTTTAACCATGTCATGCATATCAAGTAATCACATTTTTATGCTTACCTTTATTGTAATAAAATAAATTACTAAAACTATTTCCATATATACACTAACCAAGCATAACTCCACTATGACCACTGACTAATTAAGTGAATAACACTAAGTATCTCTATCACGACATGTGTGTGTCAGTGGGTGGAATATACTAAAAAACAAGTCACCATTTCATTCTCAAAGTTGATGTATCAGATGCAGGATAAATAGATGAGAATACACATTTTAAACAAGTTTGACAAAGGCCAAATTATGATTTCTTGATGACTGGGTCAGAGAATCTTAAAAACGACAGCTTTTGTTGGGTATCCAGCACTTTATAAATCAAAACTGGTACAAGAAGGAAACAGTGGTGAACCAACAAACATGTTTCAATAATGCACACTTGGGGAGCAAAGACTGGCTTGTGGTCCAGACCAAGAGACAATCGTCTGTAGCTCACATAGCCCAAAAAGTTAATTGTTGGTTCTAATAGAAAGGTGTCAGAATACAGTGTACCACAGTCACAGAGTTGCTTTAGCAGCAAAAGGGCGCAAGGTGGTCAAAATTCTTTGATCGATGTATATGCAGAATACAATCAAGTCAGTATCTATCTAATTTACCCTTCAGTCGAATTCGACCCTGGGTTACTCTGTGGACCGTTACCGATCCCCAGAGTATCTCGGCAATTACATTTTACGGGGTCTTTCCCCAACACTGTATCTCTACAGGGATCTTGTGTATGACTACTGGACAATTTCACATTTTCGATCAACCTAGTGCATGTTTTTGGACCGGAAACCGGAGTACCCGGAGGAAACCCACGCTCACACAGGGAGAACGTGCAAATTCTGCACAGAAAGTCCCCAGCCCGACCCGGAGATCAAACCCAGGACTTCTTGCTGTGAGGCGACAGTGCTAACCACTCAACCACCGTGTCGCCTAATCAAGTCAGTGAAAACATAAAAAAAAGATTTTTCATTATAATAATTTTACTGCCTTTCCTAAATTGTATGTTGCAATATGATACAATATTAATAAATACTACAATTGCTTTATTAAATTCTAAATTTGTCATATTCATTTCATATTTTGTTCTAGATGGTATAAGTACATACCATAAATACCTTACATTCTCGTAATTAACGTAGGTTGATTGTTATTCTACACACCCCGTATTGCAAATGCTATGCTAATTATGATTATACATTATGATATATACATTAAAATAATAGTAACCTCACACCATATTTGAAACTGTTTAGTCATAATTACTATACTAACCAGAGATTCAAAGTTTATGAACATTACATTTTAGTTTAATCACAATGGCACTATTTAAACATCTCTTTGACTAGAACTGTTGTAATAACCACAGGAAAATACATAACACAATGATGTATTTTATACGACTTACTAGTAGTTTCAAACGGGACATTTTAACATAATTTGAAATAACACTACTGCCATCATCTGGTCTCAACTGGTAATTTCTGTCCCTCGAGTGTACGTAACGTGTTATGTGAATCGTGACCGTGACTAAATACAGATACCACACATAACTTCAACATTCTTGTATTTAAATCTCATAAAAAAAAGCCATCTCAACAAACATTACAGTTTAAATATACTAAATATCTGTTCTAAAACCCGAGACATGCTAAATGATGTTTAATTAGAACCTGTTATTTTTCAGGTGCATAAACAAATATTTGGGCCGAATATTTTCAGTAAAAACTTCCACATCTTATGATTAACAACAGAGACATGCTGATGTACTTGTGATTGCTTTATCAGAATCTAATGTGATCATTATAATTTAAGGTAGCCATTGGGAACTAACTGGGTTTCTGTAGCAACCAAAGTGCAAGATCCACTTCAGAGTGAAAGAAAAAGCACCAATTTCATAAAAGCAAAATTCCCTAAAATCACAATGTAGAGTAAAATATTATTTAAATATACCAAGTAAATTGACACGACAATTTCTAGGGGAGACATATCAATCAAATTCATTTGCCCAGCATAGCCTGAAAACGACACACAGCCTATTTCAAACCTCAAATTCAAACTTTGCTGTATCAAATCAGTATCGTAATTGGTACTTACCCCTCTTAAGTTCATTCAATGATTTGAATTCACATATTTATAAATAAAAAGCAGAACATTTGGTGATTTCTGCATAACTTTGAAGTTTAAGTGTGTGTGTGTCAGATGTGATAGTTTGTTTGAGAAGGGGAGAGATGCCTCTAATAGACTGTGGCATCCCTACTAAATACAGTAAATTCTTAGTAGCATAGTATATTTGATTACATATGTGTACTCACTCAGAAACATATTCCAGTGGTGTCCAGCTGCTGAAATCAGCATTAGGCATGAATTTCCTGTTCATTGGTGTATCCAAAGTCACTCTGGAAGATATAATGTGGTTAATTTAATTAGCCCACCCGAATAATCCCTCAAAAAAAAACTTGTCATTATCAAGATCAAGCAGTGCTACATCAAGACTTAATGCTTTGCTTATGCCACCCACTTTGTCGCTACCAGACACAAAGGCATCATACTCGGCCTGCTGATTTGTATGTAATGTCACTTGTGCATTTGCGTGTGTGTCCCTTATTTTAACTGATGATTTTGTAAATTTTATCGACTGCTTCCATGAATAAACCAATAATGTGCATTGTGGGCCATATCATTGAGCTGACATGGTTTTAACAAAGAAGCAGAACTACGACTTTAGGTTTTAAAGAAGGTGCTATACAAGTGTAACTTATGACAATATTTAATTAAAATGAACTGTTTAGAACCGCCTAGTGGCCTGGATAGTTCAGACGATTGTGTTTCTATGCTATCTTCCTGCTCCATCTGGGCACAACTGAACATTTGCTATTAACATTGACTTTAACTACACATTAGTGAAAATATTATTAAAAGGAAATTGGGGGCAGAATTGGGGGCAGCCGTGGCCTGATGGTTAGAGAACTGGGCTTATAATCGAAACGTTGCCTGTTCAATTTCAACTGTCAACAGGTCATGACTGAAGTGTCCTTGAGTAAAGCACCAAACCCCTAACTGCACCCCGGGCAACGTGGCTAAAGCTGGCCACCAAGTTAGGCATGTGTGCTCACTAGTGATCCCTAGTGTGTTAATAAATTGAGTTAAATACATACGAATAATTCGTAAATGTATTACAGAACTGGTGAAAAATGAATCTAAAATTCTAAAAATATTATTTGCAAAATGACCACAGGATGCACACTTTTGCAACCAGACCGATTCATCTAACAGAATGCAGAGAGCATTCACATTTCACTGTCTCATTCCTCATGCCGCTTGCTGAGTACACTGCCTCTGAGAAAAATGCAAAGTCATGCAGACAATGATAAACAGATGTGGAGGGGCAGTGGCAGCCGAATGAGGAAAATAAAAGATGGATGGACCAAGGTAAGACACTTACGGGAGAATGGCTACGGCTACAGCGCCTGCAGGAAGTCCGCTTTTCTTTCCGGCCAGGCTCTCACAGAGCTGGTGAACTGCAGCTTTTGCCATGCCGTAACCCACCATACCTACACAAACAGAAGTTGAAGATGAAAAAAGAGATTCATGAACAAAGAGGAATGTGTAAAGATTTATAAATTTCACTTCAATAAGAATTCATAGTTGAGCTAATAGTGCCTGAGAACTATAAACATGTTTACTCAGGGCTTTACATTTCAATTCAACAGAGTTGAGTTGCCAGCCCTCCTACTGAGGCATTATAAAGACCAACTAAAGGAGGTTAAGGCAACATTCATTCATGAGGAACATAAAGGTTCCACATTCGATAAACTGCCAGCCTTAATAGGAGATATGACTTTTATCAGTGATTCTGGATAAGCACTTTTATTGCATTAACTGCTGTAAAATGATCAGAGACTCTGTGTGGCCAGTTTTGATTTGCATTGTTTTGTTCCACTATCTTTAGCAGTGAAGCTACAGTGCTACCCACAGAGTCTCAGTGCTGTCGCTACCTGGCATTAAAAGGGTGTAAAATGACCCCATTATGTGAAAAGAGGCAGAGTAAATTGGGTTCAGTTAGTTAAAATTAAAATAGAGGGAAACAAATTCCCTCACGTTGTTGATTCATTTTTCCCAGTAATGTATTATTTTGTTTTCATTGAGCGTGTAGCCTCTAATGCTAATTTCGCATCATACAAAAATATCCTTACTCTTAAAGTTTCTTTAAGCAACCAATTAATACTCCCACCACTCAAAAATTCCAACGAAAAATATTAAAGCCAGTCAGACTTTAATGCATAACAAAACTGAGTACAACATCCTAATCCCAAAGTTATCTTATTAAAAATTTATTCCATTATTGAAACTGTATTTTTGCCATTCATACCGTTATTGCTGCTGTTATTTATGAGAAAAAAAATTAGTTTGGATAATCATACCTGCAATCTAAACGAGACAATTTGCAATAGAAAACAATAATTGTGTGATTGTGGCATACACACACAAAAAAGAAAAGTTGGACACATTAGCATTCATTTGCACACACAACCTGTAATCTGTAGTGCACTGTAGTGGCATAATCTCTGCGCCATAAACTGGGATTTCTGAACTAGGGATTGTAATTTTTAACTTCACAGTTGACCTTTGATTCAGTGTACTTTCCTGTACAACTTTGGAACCTCTAGAAACTTTTATTGGGGGTGTGTGTAGGGCGGGGGGAATGTTTCTTAACCCCAATATGAGAAACAAGCACAGACGCTGACTTTTAAAAACTAAACCAATAAAAATGAGGGGTGGTGTAGCAGCTTCCCACTGCTAAGTGTAGAATTTCAGCTCATATGTGGAAAGCTACAACAGCACCTTGACCCCTGGGTTAAGCTGGGAAAATAATTGGGTCATGGTATGATCGCGTTCTAAGCCACAGTAAGACTAAGATCCAGATTTGAGGTCTGTATTGAAAACCAAGACATGATTTTATTTGACATTTTTAGACTGAAGTGGTTTTTCATTTACATTTTCAATATTTAGCAGACGCCTTTACCCAAAACGAATTACAATGGCAATACAACACAATTTTTGAAGCAACTCAGAGTGAAGGTCTTGCTTAGGGGTCCAACAGTGGTAACATGATGTAAGCGGTGATCTTCTGCTCTCTATCCTAGTACCTTAACTACAAAGCCATTACGATCCTGGTTTTACAGTTGATGTGTATTAAACATGGTTTTATCATTTTTAGATTCACATACAAGTTCACAAATCAAGAATATTATTGACTGTTAACATGTAATATGTTGATTTTTTTGACAGTGTTTAATTTGGAGGCTGCATGGCAGTTTGGTGTGTAGTACCTTCATCTTACGAAGAGAGAATGTTCCGAATTTGATTTCCAGGTGCAATATGTCCACATGGTTCTATATGGAGTTTGCATGTTCTTATGTGTGGCTATGTCTCCTCTGTGTGCCTCGGTTTCCCACAGTCCAAAGTTCTGTCGTCAGATTAAACTGCCCTTGGTATGAAAGCATGTGTGGGTGTGTGTTTGCCCAATGGTGGACTGGTGACCTTTAAATCGCACACAGTGGTAAAACAGACAATAGATTTGGATTAAGCCTATTTGTACAAAACGTACAACCAAGCGATGCAATTAAGATCCCCATCATGTCCTGTTAAAGCAGCTCTCAATACTGAAAGTCATTCCCTGTCTCATTAATCTGCAGGTGTTATGTAAAGAGCAGAGAAAGCCAGCCTCAGAAAGACTGGAGTCCATGTGTGCTCTCCTAAAACGCTGAGTCATGTATCCTCCCAAACGTACACCCAATCAGAGAAGCTGATTCTGGTAAGCATGTGTGAGAGGTTTGAATTGGGCGCATGTTTTGCATTGTGCTGATGATAATGCTTTTAAATACAAATCATATGAGAGGCCATGTGCAGATTGGGAAGCTTAAGGTCTAGGAAATACCTAAACCTGGTCTTATCTGGATGTGATGTTACCTGGGGTAGCGGTGAGTGAAGCTTTGGCTCCAGTCAGAGTAAGCAGGCCTTCAGGTTTCAGGTGATGAGAGGCTAGATAACCGGAAATGGTAGAGGTCCAGACACTCTGTTTCCACATTAAATCACTGTTCTTAAATACATCTGTAAAAATAAACATAACAATGAAGGAACATATTAAACCATTGGGCATATTGTTATAACCACCTTCCTAATAGAAGTGTTGATACTCCTTTTGTTGCACCATGTGATGAACTGTGTATTCTGAAACCTTTCTACCAAAACCAGCATTAATTCCTTTGAGTACAGTAACTAGTCAACTGGATTGGAGTAAACAGTCAGCTTTCATTACCATTGTGAATCACATTAGCCGCCCATCACCCTGTTGCTGGTTAATCACTAATCACTGCAGAATGGGAACACCCATAGCAATAGTTTTGGTGATTGTCTGCCCAAATAGTCTAGACATTACCCTATAATTACCCTTTAGTCCCTGCTTCAAACACATCAACATTTTCGCTTGCTGCCTAAAATTACCCCCCCACTAACATTTGCTATGATGTAGAGATAATCAGGGCTCTTTATTTTGTATAATTTGAATGTGTTTGAGCCAAAATTATCCTATTAAAATATGTTGTATTTGTAATACGATTACATATAATAAACAATAAAAAATAATAAAATAAAAGCTATTGATTTGGGGCCACTGTTTTGTTAGCTTTTCTTTCAGTGTGAATGTATCGCTGTGCATAACACTTTTTCACCACTGTTTACACACTTTGGAATGATTCCCCCCATTTAACCGAATCTGTGCAGTGAAACACACATTAACACCCACTAGAAAGTAACAGTGAGCACACGCGCCTGCCAGTACAGAGTTCAGTGCCTTACTCAAGAGCACTTCAGTCACGACCTGCTGACTCTCAAAATTGAACCACAAACATTAAAATCAGATGCCCAATTCTCCTAACAAACAGGTCATGGCTTCACCCTACCAACAAGATCGTTGTAAGCTAACCAAAATTGTATATAGTTTGTATATACTGTATTTATATGCTTCTTACCAATGTTGCAATGACCAGGCTTGCTCAAAATCATATTGAACTTACACACCTCATGAGTCAATTCATCAATGTGTGGCCATGCCAGCTGGCTAAAAGCGCATCTATGGACTTGAACCCTAGACCCAATCCACTACTGCACCACACAAGCACCAAAAAATAGCAAGAGATTCCTCACTGACCAAGCAACTTCCTAATTACATTCTATTATAACAACAAAATATAACAAAAATAGTTCATATAATATTTATAACAAATATTTTCATAAAAATTTTTCTGATGGGATTTTAACCTTTGGAGCCACAATTTCCACCAGCCCATCCTCCGGCGACACAGATAATGGCATCAACCTTCTCATCTCCCAGCAGCTTAGCCACATCTGACGTCACCTAAACAAAAACATCTGATTAGACGTTCAGGATCCATGTACACACTGCAAAATCTGATTATTATCACTAGGAAACATATGAACACTGTGGACATTTGACTTGACATTTCAAGTGTATGTCAACTTTATTTCTATAGCGCTTGTTCTATTAGACATTGTCTCAAAGCAGCTTGACTTGACTATTCGAGTCTTACAAACCTTGCTACACAATTTTTTTTCCCTTGTACAACTTGTATACAACAGAAAAGGAATACAATCAGTTTAGAAATACATGAGTAAACAACCAAGAATGCATTTGTTTGGATTTACAGCACGCCTTTGTGCCCATCATCCAGACTCATTATATGGGCGCAGATGATGTCGATGGCAGATACAATAGCACAGATGATGAAGGACGACATGACACATTAAAAGTCAATACTTGGCTGGAGAAGGAAATTGCCTCAGCTGTGGGTAAATGGAAAATAAATGGTGCTGCCTAGGCAGCAAAGGTGTTAGTCCAGATGGGCTTCCTATCCATAGAACCATTTATTAAAACCCAGGAATTGACAGAACATTATTTGTTTTGAGTAAAAGGAACATCTTACAAATGGCTACATTTTGTTGAAATCACCCCTGTAATAATTTAAACCAATTAATATTACTCACAGCATTTATTAAACTGTTATAAAAATGAATACACAATATGCCAATACAATATGCTGAATAAATCAAGACAAATTAATTCAATTTAGAAGCTAAACAATTACAAATTTCATATCTGTTTATGGAAACGATTGCATTAAACCCGGCAATAAATGAGTGGTCTGTCCCGTTTAAATTACAAAACAGAAGATAACTAACATTATGAAACATCAGCTGTGCCAGTGATTTAAAATAAATAAATTATGCACATAAAGGTTCTGTAATGATTACTGTACAATGTTTACAAAATAAGAGACCAACATCTCACTCTGTGAGAAACATCTATTACATCTTTACCTGCTCTGCATGCTCACAAAAACTCTCAGAAAGCTTTGCAAGAACATTAGCATCTGCTTCATCATTTGCTCCAATATCAATGCTGCCGACCCACTATAAAGAAAAAAAAAAGGAAATTACACTACAATTAACAAAAATCTGTGCAATAGTTAACACATACACTACTATGTTCGATAGCACACTTACTTCAACAGACAATTTTTGTCTTACTTTGAATACATTTTCATCAAATTGTGTCCCACTATTAACAAAGCTACAATTATTTGCTATGATATTTTAATTCATTTGCATTTTTATTTAAACCCTTCCTCTATTACTACACAGTTTGAAAGTTAAATAGATCTATGATGGCTCAACAAAACAAAGGTCTGAATGCCCAGAACAAGATATCAAATGCCTTGTTGGGCCAGTTCATTATGGTTCAAAAGAGCATGTCATTAAAAACACTAGTCATTAAAAATGCTCTTATCCATCACATCCCTTCAATGGTGACCTAGTAATATGACATAAAAGGCATTTATGGTTTATCAATTCAAAAGGGTTACACAGTCTATCCATTATCTAGTTTTACCAACACTTAGTCCTATTCGGGGTCACGGCGGAACACACATTTTGTGAACACACTAAACACCTGAACAGGTCGTCAGTATGTTACAACACACACACACACACACACACACACACACACACACACACACACACAAGTCTAGTCATGGAAGATTTAGCATTTCCATATTTTCCTCCCTTGCATACAATTGAACTGCGGACTGGTTTGTATAAACGCGTGTGTGTAAAATAAAGATGCATATATCTTTAATGTGTTCGTCTTGAATATAGGCTGAGTGAATTAAAGGACCTGTTGCTGAACCTACCGATTGCCTGATAGTTTAGTCGAAGAACATGTGCAAAAGGAAGGATATCTTAACTTTACTTACTTTCGCAGATAAATAAGGCAGTCATAAAATGACGCATTAGTTGGCTAAACTTGTTTAACAAGGGTCAAGTGAACAAGTGTAAGTCGCTGAGCACAAATCAAATACGACCGCAACGAATCTTGTTGCGTGAGGTTTAGAACGACTCACCCAGCCTTTAGACTTAAAATGGTGCACACAAGTCGAACCGAGCGCTCCTCTTCCTCCGTAAATAAGAACACGTTGGCTGGAGCTCGCCGTCATCGCCACCGCTCACAGTGAACACACACAGAGAAATGAATCTGATGTTTCACTTCAAACGCGGTGTTTGCAAACGAATCGATTCCTGAACCGGTTCATCAAATCGAATCTCTAACCGTATAAGGCAAATTGCACTCACAAGCAGGTCGCCACGCAGTTCTTTTAGTAGCACGCTGAAGATAAATACACACCATTTTAATGATTCTTGTCAGACTACTGAACAATGCAAATGAACGTATAACTGAATGAGTGAATCGGTAACTGCATTGTGGTGTCGACTCAAATAACGATGCCTGATGAGTCACGTATTTTTATTTAACGGGAGGAGCAGGTATTGTGCCGAAATCCGACTCCCCGGCAGAATTCTACTCCCTTCGCGTGCACGCGCGTCAATAAAGCAAACAAAAAGACACAAAATGTGACGCTTACATTTGGCTTCATGTCACGTGATTCTTGCTATGAATGATAATTGAAGATTATGAGCGAAAGATGATAGAAATGAGC
>JAOTRQ010041841.1:0-17228 GCA_028565875.1 Hoplisoma paleatum
CTGTTAGGATAATTGTAAGTCGCTTTGGATAAAAGCGTCCGCTAAATAACTAAGTGTGAATGTATGTCGTACTGCAGCTTTTTTTTTAAATTTTGATTGTGTTCTAGTGGAGAAGCAAATGCTCAACTGTCAGCCTCTTGACGATAGATTTCTCAAGATAGAAAGGAAATAATTTTGAGAAGTGCTGAGGCATTTGGAATAAAACCAGAGGAGTTTTATCTGTCATTA
Source organism: Hoplisoma paleatum (assembly GCA_028565875.1). Taxonomy (NCBI): domain Eukaryota; kingdom Metazoa; phylum Chordata; class Actinopteri; order Siluriformes; family Callichthyidae; genus Hoplisoma; species Hoplisoma paleatum. The sequence continues at coordinate 229 of JAOTRQ010041841.1, forward strand.
TTTGGAGTGCGGCGTGTCTGCACCACCAAAAAAAAAAAGCCTTGTACGAATGGCGTCGGCCACAGAACAATCCACCAAGTCTTTTTGGACTCTGATTTATGGACTACATCTGGGCTGTTGTCTATTGTTTTCAATTAGGATTCACAACGGCCTCCTGCATGCTAAACAACACATTCCTAGCGAGGGGCCACCTCGCTAAATTACCCAGCGGACAGGTGCCACATGCTGCTAACAGCTTGGTGCTTCTCTTGCAGAATGGTTCCTTTCTGGTGTTTTAAAACGTGGTATTTGGTCAAAAACATTCCAATGAATTGTAAGAACAATATCAATCCTGTATTGATTAATGGTTTATCGTTGCGTCTTTACGTATCTAGGATGATTTAACTCTCAACAATTTTTTTTTTTACAGACAGCATAAAGCGTAAATCTCGGCGCCGATCGGTCTGGGAGCGGGGGATCATCAGGAAGAAAAAAATCAGCAAGAAAGAAGAAGCCGAGGATGACGACGAGCATGATGAAGAGGAAGGCCTCGACGATAATGCCCCCGTCGATCTGGTTAACACCGATCCTAATGAAAAAATGGCCTGGGAGCGGGGGATCATCAGGAAGAATAAAAGCAGCAAGAAAGAAGAAGCAGAGGATGACGACGAACAAGAAGAGGAAGAGGAAGGCCTTGACAATACTGCCCCTGCCAACCAGGTTAACGTCAGTCTAAATCAAGACGAGTCCTCCTGCGACACCGTGGAACACCAAACTAATAAAGTCCCCCCTCAAGCCAACGGGTACGGCTTGAGCACAGAGGAGGAGGAGGAGGAGGAGAACTCCAGCGAAGCCACCACCACCACAAAAGATCCTCAGGACCAACACACACCCAAGACGAACGCCCATCAAAAAGAGTCCTTGCCAGACGTGGATCTGGAACCGGCTGCGCTTCCCCATCGGCAAGAGTGCATGAACGGAGACGAGTCCATGGACAGCATAGAGAGCGAAACTAATGACAAGGAATCTGGGGCAGATGAAAGAGAGGACAAGAAGAAAACTTTTGTTCAAGCTACTCAGACGGCTTCTAGGGATTCTGTCCAAGAGTCAAAAGCAGTGGAGTACAAATCTGCACCAGAGCCTGATGATGGAGATCATGAAGGTATGGTGGACAAGAAGGTACTGGGGGTGGATTTGGAGGTGTTTAAACTCGTGAGCTTGCTACATGAGTGTGACAATGTGGGACAGACGTAATAAGCTCAAGATATCAATTTCATTTATTAGGAAACAACTATTTTTTTTTTATTTGCTTCCGTTTCCCCCCTAATAATGAATAATTTCATTTTTTAAAGGTGCTTCTAAAGAAATGCCCTGCAGGAGAAACCAAATGGAGCAGCAGAAGGAGGTTCTAGCAGAGCGACCGGAGGACCCCCCTCAGCCGCCACCTCCTCCCGCTGTAGTCGTAGACCATCAACGACTCGAGGTACGATACAAACCATTAAATAACTCCAGCTACAGTCCAACAATATTAAGGGTGGAGGCATGGAGGAATAATCTAGAAATGAAACCTCTCGAGGTTCATTTGAAACATTACAACGTATTGACTATTAAATGCTCAATGTAAACTTTTCACGAGCAGGAAAACAACACTAACAGTCCTGTTATTACATTAAGGCTGAATCAATATTACAGAAGTACAAAATACCTTAATTGGTTTTACCCTAAACGTCGTCTCATAATAAGGACTTGCAAATATTTTTTCAAGAAATAGATAATTACTATATTATTATAAGTGACATTATTCAGGCTAATCTGAGTATTATTAAGACTAAATTGTTGTAATTGATATTTAATTAATAGAATCCGTAATCCTATTGCTATCAGTAGTACCATGTTTATAGGCAATACAATATAATATATTAATGAAATATATATAAAGCAGTAGAAGAAAATGTGCCTACAGAAAATGTAAGATTATTGCTGCAGTGTCAGGCTGTCAGATGTATACTGTGTTTTTGCTCCAGACTTGAGTATTAAATGCGTTTTTTCTTATTTTTATCGATATGGCTCAATGCCATTCGTTGCCGGAGTTTTAAAAAGCTGTGCCACAGCAGTCGTCTGTGCATTAAAGTGAAGCATCACTGTGGGAGTCCTTATTCTGCTTTAGATCGTGAGGCTTTTTATTGTAAAGAAAAAAAGCAGCACAAAGCATGCACAAAGCATTACATACATGCCAAAGTAACCTAAAATATATGTAAAATCATCTAAATTATGTGTATAAACAAATGTACTTTAGCTGTGACCATCACGTTAGAGAGATACACTATTGTATGTTCCTCCCCTAGTGTGTGTTCACTAGTGTGTGTAAAAGTGTGTCTCGCTGCTTGGATTGGGTTAAATGTGGAGGAATAATTGTGGGAAATAGTAACAATTATAAATTCGTAAAAAAAAACTGGTATTAACAATGATTGCTCAGTGACAAATATGAATTCATCTAAAATGATGCACAGATTCAAATCGTGCCCCAAATGAATCGATTCTTTATGAGTCTTTTTGGGGTATTACATCCTTACTTATTAATAATCTTTAGTAAATGTTTACTAATAGAGTTAATAATGAGATAACAATGGTTTTTGGATGTGTTTGCTTTGTAAAACTTTTGGATAATTAAACATAATGTGCTTGACTTTTTTTATTATTTCTCTGGTATGAAAGTCATTTAATGTATTATTATCGTAAGTTTCGACGAGTTTGCTTGTTGATTAACATTTCAATGTAATCTACTGACGTTAGGTTAAAGGATGAAGCAATTAAGCAAAATCTGCATCCGAAGTTAAAGTCAACAAATGCGTAATGAATCAAATATGGAGTGGAATCTGTCCTCTTGGATTTCACTCTACTAATCGACTAATGGTTTTGATAGTGCGGTGACAAAAGAAGCAATTAATCTTCAGTGGCGTTAGGCGATGCTTAGCTGTTATTACCTCGTTTTGTCATTACTTAGTGCCGTCACATTAAGCTTCTTCAGCGAGCTCGTTAAATAGCACGCTAAAGATCATATCCAGCAGCTCGAGTCTCACAAGCGCAAGGTTCCAACAAAGAAAACATGCCACACTTCGAAAATACTGAGACTTCAATCCCTCGTCAGTGAACATCAGCAAACCGCATCACTTCCTCTTCAAATCTTTTTAGCTAAAACTTTTCACTTTATTGTGCTCGTTAACTACAATACTCGAGTGGCTCAGTTGGCTCAGCACCCCCAGGTTGGGCAGTCCGGGGGGCCCTGTGTTCTCTCCATGTCTGTGCATGTTTACTCCACATGCTCCGATTTCCGCCTCACAGTCCACAATCCGTGCAGTGAAACACACATTTAAACACACTAGAGAACACACACTAGGGGGCAGCAGTGTGCACATGGGCATGGTGAGCAGCCCTTGCCACACCGCCCAGGGAGCAGTTAGGGGTTTGGTGCCTTGCTCAAGGGACACTTCAGACACAACGAACCAGCAACCTAAATAAACAATATAGTTCCATTTCCATCTGTACATGTGTGCTGATTGTTGAATCATTTGTTATTACATTGATCAGCCCCGATGCTTCTGATTTCTTTTCTTATTTCTTCCCCCACCCGGGTTGGTGAGGACTGATCGATGCAGTTGCTGCGTCTTTTGGTTCTAGTCTGTTCATTTGTGGTGAAGATCAGATATCTTTAAGAAACAGATGAGATGATGTGACTATGAATAATTGCTTTTTTTGTAATATTTTTGGATTATGGAACAAATTGAATTTTCGGTGAAGTGGGGTGAAGATTTCTGTTTAAGCCGATAGCTCCTACCAGTTGAGCTGGCAAACTGCCTGGCACATCTTAAGCAAGGGAAACTGGCTTTTCATTTATATTCATCAGCACAGACACATTCATTAGTATTAAAGGAGCAGTACGTGGGCGGTGTTCATTGTTTCACGATACTCAATCCGGATACTTTCCATGAGTTTTTTGAGTCGTCATTGTGTTGCTCGGATGCGCCAAGTATGTTTATTTATTTATTTTTAACACCATGTTTTATTCTCTAGGCCACTTTTATGAAAAGCAATATCGCCCACGTCGTTCATCACGCAAGTCACATCAAACACAGTCATGAATAATTTTTTATCTTCTATTTGGGTGGAAACCGGACCACCGTGGAGAACATTTAAATACCCAGGAGCTGAACCTGGGACTTCTTGCTGTGAGATGAGTGTTAACTACTAAGCCATTGGCTCACCCACCTGTTTAGATATTAAAACATAGTGATGGAAGTCTGCGAGGGCGTGATTTTAGACGCACCTTATGTTTTAGTCTGTGATTGATACACATCACGATCTCGTGACGACTTCTAACAGTACTAGCCAAGATAATAGAGAGAATATTTTCACTCGGATTATGCTTAGGGATGACAGGTAGCTAGAAATGCATAGGATTCATAAACTAGTACGTCATAGTGCCGGTTTCGATATCAGATTAGAAATGATGCCAAATCAATGATCAAATCAATCTGATGTTCAACTTCTATAATGAACAGTTGGAAGAAGAAGAAAAAAATTGTATCGTCTTTGGTTAAAACTGTCGTCTTCGTTTTTGGGACCGTCTTACCGTTCCAGGCTTTTTTCAACACAAACTATTTTACAGCTATTTCAGTCACGCTTGTTGGGGTAGTACTCAGCATCGTAGGATGATCAACTTCAAATGGTTTTATTTAGGATTACGGCTCCATTCATGTTGGACACGTTGCAATCTGTTATCTATGAGCACTTGCCTATTGTCATTGTCAGTGACACAAAAACACAACAACCCTTATAGACGTGCATCATACAGCGCTTAGTTTGATTTTGCTCAACAGTAAATGCTTGTTATTCCTGAGGGTGGAGCAAATGCACTTGTAGGTTGTAAGAATTCAGCGTAGTTGTAGAAAAGCATGAATTCGTGTCAACTGAGCCAATATTTGGATGTAACGTATGTTCATAATCGACTTCATGTACTTTTACAGACTTTTACTTGTTTATCAGTATTTAAACACACTGTCTTCTTCAGAGATGTTCAACTCTGTGAATAAAACTGCCATTTGCTTTGTAATATTCCACCCACTAACGTGCTGTGGTCTAGATCTAGATTCACTTGATACTTGATTTGAATCAGTGAATCATTTAAGCTGAATCAATATTCACTGTAAACAGCAGATGGTGCTGATGTCTAAATGTGGAACCAGCATTTCTTGGCATTAAAACTCTTATTATTATGAATTGGCATCATTCATTGACATTTAATTGAAGTGATTTGGAGATACAGGATTCCAGCTAGTGTAACTACAACTATTGTAACCTGATCAGATATAAAAGTTGCCACATCACATGAAAATCTTCGTCCCCTTAAAGCTTCATTAAGCGACACAAAACGACTTAATATTCTTATAATGATAATAAATAAATAAATGATGTGTGGGGCAGTAGACTTGTTCTCAGAAGCAATTATTCCAGCCTAAATAACTCATCGGTATGCGTTCTGGTACGCCCCCATTGCCCACCGAATCACTGTGATGAACGTGTCAATTGATTGGGCCAATGCTGGGTCTGAGGCATTTTAATTAAACTGAATGTGAAATGTAAACACCAGTATGCTGTAGTGCCGTAGAAATGTGAAGCCAATTATGATTTGGCTTAATTAGCTGTCATTGTGATTTTAATTGCTCTGGGAAAGGTCTGACCCCTGTCCAGTGTTGCGAGGGCTCAGCGTTGCCATAAACCTACCTTTCCTAAGTGACGTCGCTTTGTATTCAGTCTTTGTTTTCGGTGGGGGTTTTGTGGGCTGCTAGAATCCAACTTAAGAAAACTCAAAAGCACACTAGCTGTAAATGATCACACACATCTCTCATCAGTAGCATCCAGCTGGTGTGTACGTTCATGATCCTACATGTATACTCAAAACCTCAATTAAGCCATTATAGCTCATCTATACTTTCTGCTAGTGTAGAGAGAGCTTGGTTGTACAATATTTTAAAGGGCATCCGAGAGAGAGTTGGAATGCCTTCATTTGTCATATATATGATGATTCATCAGAATGTCACTGCATCATTTTGTACATCGTCACTTTCCTTTGTGATGCTTCTTTTAACCCAGCGTGGTTCCATTTTTAATATCAGCAAAAAAAGTTTTCAATTGAGTCTGTATGGGATCATTAGCACTGGTTAATGAACTGGTTTGTCAGTGCAGCCATATATTCTCATAACTGTGCACTTGTTTTGGTTGGATGGTTTCATTATAGAGTGATATTACCTACGCTATACAAGTCGTGTATCGTCAGTAAGCTTGTTGTTGTTTTTAAATTCAGGGTGTTATTAAAGTCTGTCGTATGATTCGCTGTTTGTGCTTGCCAGACCCTTCTGAATCAGACCGTGGAGAAGACCGAGGCCTTCAGTGTGGATCAGTTGGAAAGACTTTACTCCGTTCTCAGCCAGTGCATCTACCAGCACCGGCGGGATTACGACAAGACCCGGCTAATCGAGGTGAGCGAGCGACTAAAAACCTTCACCTTCGATTTACCCACAGTAACTTCTACTGTTGTAAGTCATGGTAGTATGGGTGCATTGACTAGGGATGTCTAGCCGCGACGCCATACAATTCACGCTCTTGCGACATAACATTGAATTGAAGACCTTTTTTTTGTTATTGGCAAAGATTTTGTTTACTAAGAATAGTGAATTTAAACAAAGATAAGCTTTGTGTGTCTGAGGACGTTTCAGAAGTCAGATTTCAAAGCCAACAACTTGTAGCAGAAGTAACGAACTCCAACACAAGTGTGTTGTGTTGGTGTAGCTGGAAGCAGATGATGAATACACACAGACCGGATGCCGACACAATGAACAGCTGCCGAGTGTTGAAATTAGAGCATCGTGTTGATTGCAGGGAGCTCAGTCCTCCTGGGAAATTAGATTCGCTGTTCTCAGATTCAATAGTAATGCTTGCTGGCCAGCAGAATGGCGAGCGGAGGAAGGCACTCTGGGGCCCGGAGGTCGGACGGAGTCCTCAGTTCAATTACGTGCTCCGCTCAGGTAAAGCCTGTTCTAGAGAAGCCAGGAAGAATCAGATTTCTCGGTCTTTGGATGTGCCGGGTGGCCAATACATTGATCACGAGCAACCGATAGTGAACGCTGGTAGATCGTGACTTATTTATACAGTTAAACAGGATTGATAGGAAATGGAACCAATTTGTAGTTGTTGTGTTTTGTCAGTGCCAGTAACTGGTTTTCTATCCACCAGATGGATGGCTCCAGATGGATGAAGCTCAAAATTTGAAGAAAAAAAAACAAAACAAATATTGCCAGAAAAAAACAACAACAAAAAACACTTTTTTGCGCTTGAATGAGGTGGAAAAGTTTAAAAAAAGAGGATGGAAACAAGTTTCATCTGTAAATGTCCGTTTATACTCGTGTTTCGATAATTTTTTACTCGTGTATGTGTGTGTGTGTACGTGCATATGTTTTCTGTGTACTCATGTTTGTGTGTGTATGTGCATGTGATTGTTCTCGATTGTGTGTTTTTCATGTGGGATTTTTCTTTCTTCATGTTTGTGTGTGTGTGATTTTCCTTTACTCGTTTGTTTGTGTGTGTGTCTCGCTGTGTAATCTTGTTTGATGCAGGGATATAATGATATAGAAAACAAATCTCTCACTCTGATTTTAAGTCATTTTTTTTAATTCACCTCTTCAGATCTTTCAAATCCTCTCATTTATTGTTAATTCATGAACTAACATTTGTACCTCTTTTAAATAGTTTTGATCTATTATTGTGTTTTAATTAGGTGTTGTACATGCTGCTTGTATTTTATCACAATTGTAAAGCGTCTTTGAATGTCATGAAAAGTGCTGTTTTAAATAAAATGTATTATTATTATTACCAAAGCTGAGACTAAAACTACGCCCTTGGTTTGAACAACGCCCTTGGTTGGACAAGCTGGACAGGTACTGCACACCTGGACAAGGCTTAACGAGCACCTTAACAAACCTCCTCATAGTCGTTCCTGGTGTTTAAAGAATGACCCCATGTTTAATCCTGCAAACAAGCAGATGCCTCTTGTAGCATACTGTGTTAAAGCAGGAGAGGGAGTCATTACAGTTGCATAGCAACAAGTCATTTGTTGTGGAACTAATTTTGGGTGGAACGGTTCTCAGTATTAAAGCAGATTCAGGATCAAATTCAAGCCTTATTTTATTTCTTTTGGGGGGGGGGGGGATAAAAATAAATCTCACAGGGGTGTAATTACATGTACTCATCGTTTTCCAATGTTGTCGGTTCATTGTTGTCGACACACACACACACACACACACACACACACACACACACACACACATTAGCAGGCAGCGCTGGGCACACATGCTTAGAGTAGAGATCAGCCCTAGCCACAGTGCTTAGGGAGCAGTCAGGGGTTTGGTGCCTTGCTCAAAGGGGACTTCATTTGTGACCTAATGACTCTCCAAATCAAACCGGCAACCTTCCAATCACAAGCCCAGTTCTCTAACCAACTGCCCCATTTTTATTCTCATGTCTCACTGTCAAAGGGTTGTAATGGGACGTTGCCTTGTAACGGGATGAGACCACACAACCCACTAGCATGTGAGATAACGTTTACATCCGTGCAGTCACTGATAAGCTCAGACGTTATACAAAATAAACCCTTATTTTATTATAAAGGTCATGTTTTTTGTTTGTAAACCAAAATGTGTGTATGTTAAACTGTTGGGACTCCAGGGTAAAATCTGTTATTTTTGTTTTTTTAAGGAACTGGAAAGACAAGTACTTCAATTCAACGTGTTCCTGTGATGATGCAGGCAGACGTAATCAGAGACTCCCATGATGCATAAAGGAGACCGATCTCAAGAACCATGGCAGGTTTGCTATTAATCAAGAACAGACAGAAGGAGGTAAAAGAGGCTTAAAAAGACTTTGAGTGGCAACCTTGGTGCTATCGTCTCAGGTACCTGGACAGAACCAGTCTACAGAACCAAACACAAGTCAAGACTCATCAGCTTCATTGTTATTATTGTTTTTTTGTTTTGTTTTTACAGACATCTATGCCAGTTTCAAATGGCCGTTCCTGGTGCTATCGGGTGCTATTGTTTATCCTTTTGCTGCTGCTTCGGTTTCTTTAAACAGTGAAAACATTTAAATGGGAAGAGAGGAGGGAAATGTAAGATTGTGATGTCACTAATAAAACCTCAGCTTGGTCCGGCGTTCGTCAGGAAGAGACGAGCCACTACCATACAGGCACAAATTCACACCAGCACGGGTTTTGAACCCTTTTGTGAATGAGGTGTAATGCCAAGAGGTCAGGTTGTCATGACAGTGAAGCGCAGCATCCTGAAGCATCGCTTTACTGCTTGAAGTAAATATTTAAGCAGCAACACTTGCTTAAAAAAAGAGCACGTTTCCTAGCGAGATAACTGACACGACTGTAAGCGTTTTGTACCTGATGCAGCCGGATCTCTTCGTAGATAAACAACGTCGCAGATTCGACACACATTGTAGAATAATTTCATGCGACGGTCAGCCTTGTGATCATTTTTGTAATCCGAAATTAGTTGTCGGTGGTTTTTGAACAATGAGCAGGACATGATCTCTTTCTGCAATAGTTCTACATTACAGGATTATCTTGTAACAAAAGCTCAAGGTATTTCCTTATCTATGGTAAAACCCACAGTATGTAACTTTTAACAACTCAAAATAAGTAAAGGGTGCTTATGCATTTTTTTCTTAATACATTTTTTCATTATTAAAATGTATTTTTGCAGTCAGGTAGTAGTGGGACTCTATGGTTCGAATGTTGACATTTCCACTTTGTCTTGCTGCTACTTCTGTGCACGACTGTACATTGTAGTGTCAGACTCGAGCCCAGATAAAAAGGAGGGTCTCATTGAAAAGGCCATTCGGTGAAAAATCTATGCCAAAGCAATAATCCAGATTCATTGCAAATCATGGCTGATTTTATTCAGTCGGGATTCTTACACTGCGTTTTTAAGGACACCACCAACATGGCCCGGTCGTCCCGCCCTTAAATATACAGTAGCCAAACATACACTACCTGTTGTTGCCCGTCAGATGGCGCCCTAGAGTCTTTTTTGTACTGAAAAGTTAAGAAATCGACTTGAGAAATTAAAACTCCACATGAAAGTTTCACACCAAAAATGCAGAAGCTCTTATCGAACTCTAATGTGTTGGTAGATTCCACTTAGGTAGTCTGGTTGTCCCATCCTGGCAGACGCGGTAATTAGCCAATCCATGTCTGCTCCTACCAGTGATAATTATGCCCATTCAGTGGCACTTAGGGGACTTTAAAATGTAGAAATCCTATTTTTTGAGCACCATCAGATGACAGTAAATTATAATTTTACATAAAAGTTTTAAACCTGATTGTGATCCTCATTGCTGAGCTGATTGGTTGAGAGCTTCTGTGTAACAGCCGCCAAGAAAAGTGACCAGAGGTGGACCTTATGCAGTATTCTGATCGTAGTCACATTACTACAATAGTAATAAACTACGGCATGTTAGATGTGACTTTCAGTTCACGATTGCATAGAAAACAGCATAACAAATAAAACCCAGAGAAAACAGCATACACACAAGGATAAACAAATAGAAAACGACATACATATGATGATAAACAATGAAAACAGTGTAACGGATAGAAAACAGCATATACATGATAATAGAAAACGGCATACACACGACACCAAACAAATAAACAGCCTACACACAATGCTAAACATGGAAAACGTCTTACACACAACGATAAATCGAAAACGGCATACACACAAAGGTAAACAAATAGAAAACAGAACTCACACGATGATAAATAATTAACAATCAGCAAAAAATCAGCATACACACGACCATAAACCTTTAAATTCACGATTCAATAGAATCAAACTGTCCACATATACGATGGTTCAAAAAAGATTTGCTCATTTATGCAGTTTGTATACCAACTGCTATGCTTCTTGATACAACCCTTCCTATCTATCCATGGTGTCTAATCCTAGTGGCTCGGTACAGAATGATTCCGTGTCTCGAATTAACCTGGGAGAACATGTTAACTCTGTAGTGAAATTACCCAGGTCTTCACTGGGATATGATCGTTTTCCCCATGGGGCCACCAGCCCACTTTTTTAAACTTAGTTATTAAGACATTCATGAAATAGGATAAATAGGAAGGGTTTTAGCAGGAAGGGCATCTGGTGGTAAATCAAAGATTCCGGTCCCGAACTGTCCTGACTGTGTTTAGTCAAAAAAATGTATCGATTCACTAAGACGAATGCATAACGTTAAAAGTTACATACTGTACCGTAAACGCATCTCTCATGAGCTGGAGTTTAGAAGCCAAGTAGTTCTGCCGTGGTTTGGTTTTGATATTTTGTACATTTGTTTACCTGCTTCTCCTGATCGAGGCAGTTTTTGGTAGCACCAGACTTAAAAAAAAATATTATTATTAACATTAATCTTTTTGCATTTATGTTTTACTTACTCACTATTGTTGTGTTAAGATTTTTGGTTGCTACTAATTTAATAGCTAGGTATTAGATGTCTTTTGACCTAGTACAAGTTATTTAATCCACTTTTAAGGTTTGTTTAAAGACTCCAGAGTCCATTTAACATGCAAAATAAAAAGGAATTAGCTCTTGACTACTGCAGCGAGATGGAGAACCATGGCTACCTCAGAAGTTCATTCGTTGATTAGACAATGATGATGATGATATGTATAGTATTGTAGATGTTATAGTATTTCGATGACTGTAAGATTTTTCATTCGAAAGCCCAGATGCTGATGCAGTGATTCATGATTTCCAGGTTTGGTTTTTGGTTTCATATTTTTTTATTGGGTTTGCTTTTGAGCCGATGTTTAATGTACTAAACCATTTAAATATTAGTTTTTTCATTCTATTTGCTTTTCTTTTTCTTTTTTCACATCTGTCGGCGTGCTTTCTACTTTTTTCGGCTTGATGTTTTGCCATATTTTGTTTCGTACTAAAACTAATTAATTTCCCTGGCATTTCCCAACTCCATCTCCCATTTCGTCCTGATATATATGTTCTGTATTAACACAATTAACTTTTGGATTATTTGATGCTGATGTTTTGTACATTAAAACGACACATACGAAACAAAAAGAATAAAAACAGTGGAATTTGGTTACCGTTTTGGGGCTCTGAAGAGTCTCGTCTTGATGTAGCACGTTTGTGTAGCAGGCTACATGCTAGCATAGAGAAACAAGATTTACTGGTCTCAGGTCTCTGCTACATTTTATACAACCTATTTATTTCTTTAAAATGGTGGTGGGAATTAAACCGACGTGCTAATGTTAAATAATAAAATGCTCGCATTTGCGTGACTGTAACTTGCCTGTTTGGAGTTTGGCGTAGGTACTTTTCTAATGCTGACCACTAACACGGCTATACTGCCCCACCCATACAGTACCAATGTTTGGACACACCTTCTCATTTAATGTTTATTATTTAATTTCACTTAATCTTATATAAGATTAAGTGAAATTATATATATATATATAATACACACACACGTTAGTGTATTTTCTTCCTCCCAAATCTTCTCGGCTGGGTTTAGCTTAGGTGATTATGGAGGTCAGAAAAATGCTACAAAGCCTGTTACGGTGTCACGGTGTGTCCAAACACTGAACTGTTACTGTATGCTAATGTGACTCATTTTGGTATTAAATAAAGTACTAAGTGTTGTCTGGCTTTTGTACAGCCTTTGCACCATCCTCCCTTCATCCTAAATGTAATCGTTCTGCCAACAAACTAGTCAATAAAACCACTGTAACGTCAACATTTCGGCATCCCACAAAGCTCTGTGCTGTTTGATCTCGGACACGTTCATCATTTATTAGGCCGAATTTTGTACATTTATGTTATTCAGATCCTGTAGTGTTTTCTAAATCTGCCATTGCTGGACCAAAACTGATTTGTAGACTGTAATGGCTCCTCAATCGTAACTGGGACTGGACTAAAATCAAACGGTTGCAGTCTAGTCTCTGTCTCATGATTTAATACCCCAGAAAACTTTTGGCATTACACTTTTAATAGTTTGTTTCTGAATTCAAGGTGGTTTAATAGTTTTTGGTGTGTGAATTTTTAACTTTGCACATTCATACTTTTGCCATTTAATTTGTCTGGATTTATCTTTTTTCATCTGTAAGCCGTTGTGTTTATTTCCACACATTTTTGGGGGTTTTGTATTTCTGCTTTTGCCGGGATGTTTGCCTCATTTTATCTTACAGTTTGGAGGCTAGTTTGTAACCTGGTTAATATCCAGCCGAGCATTATTTTAGTGAAAGTCCTGTTGAAAATAAAACATTTACTGTAATTTTTAAATTGCTGTGATTATACTTGAATAAAAGGTGCAAATTGTACTTTCTTGAACTTTCATTTATTTGTCTCTGTCTTTTCTGTCATCGTGCTTTTCTGCTATTGTTTTGTTCTGGCTGAAACAGCACCGTAACCGTACTGCACAGTGTTTTCTGTCAGGACCAGCATTAACGTCTTCAGTTATCTGAATTACAGGAGCTCATCTGTTAGATTGCCCACAACGTGCTCCTGTCACAGGTTTAGCACCAATTTCTTTTGTAATAAAGTACTAAAATCTTGCTCCTGATTTCACAACCAGGGACAGGATTAGGTTCATGATTAGGGATCGAGTTAGGATTTGAGCTATTGTTAGGGTAAAGTGCATTAGGTATATTTATTGCTTTATATGTATGGTTAGTGTTGGATCTTAGGTGCACTGACATTCTAGTAAATCATTACTTCAGTGAAGCTAGATATACATTTGTAATTGTTGCTTAGATCTAATATCCTTTGTAATTTATTCAGATGCATCTTTGTAGAGGGAAAAGCTAGTTTCTTGAGGATGATAAACTAGGGTTAGGATTAAAGTTTGAGTGTGGATTTAAATTTAAACTAAAATCAGGATTTGTGTTAGGATTAAGGTTTGTGCAGGATTAGGGTTTAGATTTGAACTAGACTTTTAGCTGTGTGATTTAACATTGTGATCCAATCCACGCCAGAGAAGAGAATCCACATCAATGGGTTTGTACCCAAATCATATGCGTGTGTCTTCAACACCTACCCCTAACTAACACAACTCTTCAAAAAAACGGACACAATGTCTTTTTATTTTTTCTTTATTAGCGTTCGAAATGGTCCCATATGAGAACCAATTTACATCCTCATCTTCCCCAGTAATGAAATTCAAAAAACAATTATACAGAATCACCTTCAATTTTAAAATATACATATTTTCTTTTCTATATTACAGAATCTTCATCCCCAAACTCCCCCTACACACAGACTGGCTTAGTCGGTGAGTCACAAATTCTCAAGAAATGGAGAAATAGAACAAAGGTTTCTCAAAATCTGTTATTCTAGGCTGTGCTTTGGCTTCCTGGATTACAAAAAAAACATCCATGGTGTTCAGCCAATCATTGCTTATTGTTGATATTTGTATCTCGTGATGCTGTGATGTAGAACTACGCTGCAGCGTTCCATTGAGGCGTACGTACATCCTGGAATCTAAGTACTCTTCTTGCGGTCCCAGCCAGCCAGGCAGCAAGGGAACCCACTGACCCGACGAGACCAGGTCTTTGATTTATGCATCGGTCTATGAGCTTGATTCATTCATAGATCCTGGGATGTGATGGCTGCACAGACATCAAAAAAACACGCAAAAAGTACAAAAGTCCGTCAAACAAAACGAATCTTGGTATCGGCCTGACAGAGCACCGTGCCCGGGAGCTGCATTTAGCTACTTGGTACTTTCCAGAACGTTGTAGTTGTGATCTGTTCCATCCAGGACACCCCGCTGCCGGGGTGTGAGAGCGAGTCTATACCCCTACACACACACACACACACAAACATTTAGCGGTACTTTGACTTGAATCCCAGCTCTGTGTTCAGAAGTGTTTGTCTATATGGTCATGTTCAGCCGCTCTGGATGTACTTCTTGATCACTACACAGCCGTGTCTGAAAAGCGGGCATGGCAGGTTCTGAAGGAGTGTCCATGTGTTAGAGCTGGGGTCAAAGGTCTCCATGTTTCCCAATGCGGGTCCCTCGCTGCTCACAATGCCACCCGTAACATAGATTTTTCCATCCAGGACGACGGCGCTAAACACATTGAGAGAGCGAGAGAAAGAGAGAGGTTAGACTCATTTACATTCTCAGCATTAAACAGATGTTTTATGCAATGCAGCTTATAGTTGAGGTTAAAGGTCATGAGCTAGAATTAGGGTTAGACCTAAGATTATGTTTAGGGATGGATTCATTCTATTAGTTTATAAACATTCTAAGAAAATGTTTTTTTTATGCACACAGGCTCATCGTGTACAGCTCTATCTCTTATACCTTGTTATACCTTCTCAGGTATAAGATCATGGCGGCCCCGAGAACTGTGGGATAATGTTTGAAATCCATAGTTGATGTTTTTGATGTCGATTTTTGTGCTGTTTGTTAGAAGTAAACGAAAATTCCTGTTCAGGTAAGTAAGGAGGTGTGTGAGGTGTCTATATGTGTGATTTAACAAACTAATAAACAATTGTAATAATCTTAGATCTTAATCTCTAGATTAAAGGTTAGGGTGAGGGTTGTATGAAGTCAGGTTATAATATGGTCATGTTTAGGTTGAGTATTAGTGGTTAAAATAAGGTTAGGGTTTAAGATCATTGGTAGTTTAATGTTTATTGTTTCAGTTGGATTTGGTTTTTGAGGTAGGTTTAGTTTTGAGCTAGTTTGAGGTTTAGAGCTAGGTTGAGGGATTTAGCTAGGGTTAGTGTTGGGTTTAGGGTCTGAGATAATGATAGGGTTGTAGGTACAATTATGGTTCGAGGTAGAGTTAGTGTTGAGTAAGGGTTGGTGTTTGGTTTAGGGTTTGAGATAGGGTTAGTGTTGAGTAAGGGTTGGTGTTTGGTTTAGGGTTTGAGATAGGGTTAGTGTTTAAAGTAGAAACTGGACTAAACACCTGATCATTTATATGTTAATGATTTCACTTAACAGTGGATCTAGCAGACCAACAAATATTAGCAGAGTAATAAAACTGAACACCACACAATGTTTAGTCTTTGCTTTTGTCTTTAAATACGTTTTTTTCTTTTTCAAAATGTTCTTGGCAGTTTGCTGGTTACCGCTGGCCTGAACACCACTTCAGTGTTTATGATAGATTTGCTACGTGCTTTGCTAAACATCTTGTGCACTTTATATTTTATTAAACACACTGAACGTTCTCCGATCGTTTCTGCTGTTCTGCTTTTTGCTGATCTGCATCTTCGACTCTCTCACGACTGCAGCAGCCTGCTGATTAAAAAAATGGCCTTTAGATGGGCCGTGGTTAATTAAGAACCACATTAATCCTCAAGCACTCCTCGTTTCTGATAGTTCCTCTCTCCAGTGCTGGACCCCTGCCCTGCTGCAACAATAACCCGACAGAAGAGGGTCTTTACTTCATCGATTTACAAATGCTTGATTTAGATTTAATGTGTGTGGGCAGAACTCGGACAAAAAAAAAAATCAAACCTTCTTTTCTGAGGGTTTAAACTCAGGTAAGTATTTAAGGTAGGGTTAGTTTAAAGTAGGAATGATTCTTCCACATTTAACCCAATCCGTGCAGTGAAACAAATTTACACACAATTGAACACACACTAGAGGGCAGCATTGAACACACATGCCCGACACTGTGAGCAGTCACATTAGGGCATCTATGCCTTGTTCAAAGGCATTTGAGTCGTGACCTCGGAAATGAACCGTCAACCTTCCAATCCCAAGTGGAGTAGAATCATGTAAACACAAGCCACATACTCTTTTATTTATTTATTTATATACTTTTTTATAAATATTTTTTAGTTTGCATGTTCTCCTCGTGTCAGCGTGGGTTTCCTCCAGGTACTCCGGTTTCCTCCCACAGTCCAAAAACATGCACTAGGTTGATCGGAAAT
>JAOTRQ010041949.1:0-17222 GCA_028565875.1 Hoplisoma paleatum
TGTGTGTGTGTGTGTGTGTGTGTGTGTGTGTGTGTGTGTGTGTGTGTGTGTGTGTGTGTGTGTGTGTGTGTGATACATTTTATTTTGTTTGTAGCCTTGAGGAAGAAATCTCTGTCAGTGGCCAGTCTGGATCCTGATGGGGTGAAAATTGAAGTGGGAGACCAGGTTTTAGTCGCTGGCCAGAAACAAGGATTTGTGCGTTTTTATGGCAAAACAGATTTTGCACCTGGTATGTCCTATTTTAAACATCATTTTCAGGGGACAACATAAAAAGTATAAGCTGGCAGTTTAATCACAACTACTAAAATAAAAAGCAGCTGTTAAGTTGGTTAGCTGCTTAGTAGAAACTTAATACTTAATTAATTTTATTTTTTACAATATATTCATGAATGCAAAATGCATTGACATATCATGAACAGGGCACCATGGCACCACTGGTTGTGTCTGCACTGCTGTTTAGCTTCTGTATATGTATTTGGTCGTACACAAGGAATATAAATGTATGAATTACAATTAAATGGATAATCCCGAATAATATCATGAACATGTTATGGTTAGTTGGCTTGTTTACTGTGAATATATATTTTCTCTATTTTCTAAGGCTACTGGTTTGGTGTGGAATTGGAGCAGCCCACTGGGAAACATGATGGTTCTGTGTTTGGAGTTCGATATTTCAGTTGCCTGCCCAAGTACGGAGTCTTTGCTCCTCCTTCTCGTGTTCAGAGGTAAATTTTTAATTACAGGATTTATTTAGGAAAATACAGCAATATATTGGACTCAACTCCAATACTTAATAAATATTTTATATAGATTAATATTTAATACTTAATTTGCATATACTTACATGTAATTAACACTTAATATATTACTAAAAGTATACTTCAGAAAACAAAGTTAAGTTTGTAATTGAAATGACAATTGTAATTGTTTATATTAAAAAGTTTTGAGTAAATCAATAAATTATCATCAGTATCATCATCTGCATCGTATATTAATAATATTCACATTATAATAATAAAGTTTGTCCTTGCAATGTGTAGAATTGGAGGACCGAAAGAACCCCAGGGTGATGGGACGCTGGTGAAGAAAGTCCATCAAGTGACTAGTACGTATAAAATAAACAAGTGCTTTCACCTTACATCAGCAATTACATGATCCTGTGTTCTGTTCTGTTCTGTGTTTGAGACATAATTGCACAAAATAATATGGCATGAAATAAATGTTGCAAGGAAGCTAAACTGCTACACCAACAGCTAATTTAAACAGCTATACTAGACATAAGATAAGATAGTGGCTACTGGTGTGTTTGGTGTTCCTTTTTTCTCATGTAATTTGGAAATCAGATGGCATCGGTAATCAATAATAGTATACACATTAGTCATGTATGGTGTGTGTTTGGGATGAAGCTAGACAATATTACAATATTATTTTTGCATCATAGTGTCACAGCCAAAGCGCAACTTCAACACAATGAGGTCTCCAAAAGATATCACCTCCGAGAACTCCATATCCAGGTATACCTGGCTGGCATGCATCTTAAAATTTACATCATTTTTTGCATCACAATCTCAATTGTTTTTTGTTTTGTTTTTGTTTTTTCAGCAGGTTACTGTTCTGCTGCTGGTTTCCTTGGATGCTCCGTGCAGAAATGCAATCGTAAACTACTCTAGATCTGTTTATTTCCTCTCACTATTTTCCCATTATAAAAAATTTTTAAAATGTAACCATATACAAAATTCATTTGACAAAGCTTTAGTCCAAAGCAAAGTACAAATGAGACAAAATAATTTCTGAAAACACTGAGCTGAGGGTTAAGGTTAGTTTAACACCTGGCCGTTCATCATTAACATGAGTTCTTCTCTGAAAATCACACAAATCGTTAAATACATGATTGTGCAATCCCACTCTTACCATCTTCCTCACTGAACACATTTATTTAGCAAAAATCTAGTGCCTTGTAAAGTGAAAAATTCTGCATTACATTTGTGAAATGATCACTAAAATAATCTTCGATTTTGAATAAGAAAAAAGCAACCATTTATTCCATGTCATTCATCAGCAAAAAGATACATGTAATGTTGTCACCCTAGCCGAAGACCACAAAAACATTTAGTGAAGTTTCATAGGTCCTGAAGCTTTAAACTGAAAAAGCTTTATTGTTAATTCATGCTCATGACAACTAAATATGTCAGTGAAATCTGTCTTCATTTCTTCATGAAGTTCAGTTTTTAACTTTTAAGACATTTCATAGATAATACATTATTATTTATTGGTGAAACATGCATATTCTGTGACCTTCCACACGTATCTTCAAAACATATAAAAAAAATCTTATTACGGTAACAGCAAATGTTAAACCTGAAGTGGGAGTGATGTTTGATAAGCATTTCATTTATAAATGTTATACAATATGTGTGCACTGTTTGTCATTATCAATATAATTTTCTGAAAGAAACAAAAAGCTGGAATCAGCTTGTTGACCAGGAATGTAACTATTTTTTATGTTCTCAAAATGTCATGCTCAAGTGGTTACACTACCATGGTACTACAAAAGCACTATAAATGTTTAATAACATAACATTTATTATCAGTTAATCAGTTACTGCCTCATTGTAGATTGTAGATCACATATTCCAGTAAAACTAAATGATTTAAAAAATAACAGAAGTGTTTTGTCTTGGGGGTTCTTTAGGTTTAGATATGTCTAGCTTACATTAACATAAGAGCAATCAAACAAATTTAACTATACTTCTCTATACAATAAAAATGTGTGTACATTCATGAACATTCTATACCAATACATTTTATGTTTTAATGCATTTTGTAGTTGGTGGTTACTTTTATGTTCACAACGATCTGTGAATCAGTGCCAACACTGTTTAGGTAAAGAAAAACAGTAATTTGTAACTTGTGTTATCTCGCGTTGTTGTATCACAGCATGATCCAGAAAATCACCGCCAACTTACTTAAACACTTTGGCCACCTGCCTTTAACTTTTTTTGTATTAATGGATTTGTGTTGTGCAGACTTATTTTGTAATATAATGCGAGTAAATACTAAAGGGTATATGCAAAATGAACTGTGGTACATATTACAAGAAGTAAACACATTCATTGAGACATGGCAGTTTATAAGTGTTGTAATTTGGATTACTGTGTAAACAATGTAAACAACAAAACTGTTGTGAAGGTTTCAAAACATATTTCTTTCTTGTTGCATTCATTAAGCTCCTTACTAATTCATAATAATGAAATAAGTTGATATGAAGTCACATTCAATTAAGTTCTGTTCTACCCAGTTGTGAAGGTATAACTGTACACATTTTTGTCAGAAAAATATATATTTTAATAATTTCAATGTACCTCAGTTTGACAACCTGGTGACTATATTCATGTTTGTGTAGTTATGTGATCTATTTACTACAAGAATACATGTTTACTATTGTTATGCTGGAGTCAGTTCTGGATTAGCAAACTAGTCAACTGCATGCCGTCTTTATACATGTGAGCCTTTGTTTTCTCAGAAGTGTATTAGCATGACAATAATCGTCCATATCTTCAGTGCAAATCCTCCCTATAAATCTACCATTAATAAAAAGTTGGTGTTTCGTAAATTGGTCCCATGTTTTTTTTATTAAACTACAATAAAAATGTCAAGAAATAATTAAACTTGCTTGCTTTAAAAGTTTTATTTGTGTAAGTATAGCTAAAACAATCACATTTCTAAAACATTTAATTTTGGTTGTGGTAACATTATTTTGCAACTTTTTCTCTTAAAGTCATGAAAATGTTTAAACCTAAAGCTATTTTAATTTAAGATTTGAAGAACATTTGAATTAAAAGTTAGACAAATATTTGTATGATGTTACAATTTTCACACTAACATTGTTACATATTTATCAAGGAAACTTAACGTTTATAAAACATTCGACTATGAACACAATATGCACACAACTTTAGGAGAACTTTCTTAGAAGAAATGTAACTTTATGGTTCTTGTGAATCACATTAAAGGACTTGGTGCTTCAGAAAATAGCCCTGATTACATATTAGAGGTTCAGTTTTGGTTAAATACTGTGCACTGCATACCGATTTGGGTCCCAAACAGTTATATTTATTTAGTATGAAATACACAGACTGTCCATGTTGAGTGAATAAAAATGCAACCTTTATTTTATGAAGAACAAAATCAGTAAGTTAAATTAAAAAGAACTGGTAGATTTAAGCCTCGGTTGGCTCGTTGATAGGCCGCTGTCTTTTTCGGCGGGCGCGGCGATTTTTGAACCACACCTGTAAACAAACAAACAAGAGTGTAAATGAATTTTTGTCTGCATATAAAACAACGACACAACAATAATAGAAAACAATAATAGAAAAGTAAAGCAGCTCTTACCCGGACCGTTTCCTCACTGAGTCCGGTTCTTTTCGCCAGTTGAGCTCGGTTCTCTGTGCTCGGGTAGTCGGTGATGCTGAAGAGATGATCGAGATGTTTGATCTGGTTCTCAGTAAAAACAGTCCTGATACGGTTTCTCTGTCTCATCTGACTACTCTGGTAGTTTTCCTCTCTCTCACATTCTGTAAGAAAACATCAATCTTATTAGTACATTTTTAACAAGCATGTTATGGTTTCATCTTGCAGGACTCGAATCAAATGCGAATTGAATCATCAAACTGATTCGAATCACATCAAAGATTCAGTTTTTGCATCACCGTACAGTCGAGTTTACTTAATACCACAAATATAAACAATGACCTGTGTATGACTTGTTTTTTTTAATAATCTTGAACTTTACAATCAATTCAATATAGGTAGCCCATTTAATACATATTAAACAAAGATTTTTTTAAAATATTTTTTTTATAAATTACTTTTAAAATAAATGCAATTCTATAACATATTATTATCAAATAAACTTAATAGTTCTTACCTGAATGGGCATGAAGCCAGTGCTCTGCTCCAAAGTAATTCATGTTGAATCTGGTCTGGTAGTAAGTGACTGGTCCACAGTAGTGGACTGGGTTGTAATAATGTGATGTATCGAAGATCCCTGAACACGGTGTTTGGAATCCCATTGTAGCGCCTCCACTTGTCTGGCCCATATAAACACTTCCAGGGTTCAGACTGACTTTACTCAAATCATCCTTGAAGGTTTGAAATGCTGATGAAGAAGAGTTTCCATGTTCTGCTCCAGGTGTCTGGGTTCCTGTCCTCTCCCCCAGGATGTAATCAATAGTGAAGTTGGAGAACTTCGAAGCATCCATCTTCCCGTTATCCACTAACCATAAAATATCCACCTGGTCCTGGTTGGAACTTCTTGATAGCCTACCTGTGCTGAGTTTGGTTTGACTGAGTCTGATGTGATGCTGCTAGTCTATTTATCCTCCTTACCATCTTAAGTGCAGGTTTAGGATTTATAACGTCATTATTGGACAATTAACACCTTTGTGATTATAGTGAAAGTACAAAGGGTCATCAAAGGCCCACTACAAAGCAATTATCTTTTGATATATGACATAAATGAACTCTATAAATGATCTATTGTACTTCTCTATTTGATGTCTTTGATTTCGACGGGATTAGTTCAAACTAAACATGATCTTTTATTTCCCTTTCAATTCCATTTGATATTTCCAATTTGATATTGCAACAATTTACCATTTAAGTCGTGAAAACGGGATATATTTATACATAATAGTGGACCCAAGAAAAAGTATCGACATCATTAAGGCCGACGTGAAATATATCATATGCTTTGAATAATAATAATAAGTACTATTATCATAATTGTAAAATATATAGCTATATCGTTTTAACAATCAAATAGCAATGCAAATAGCTATAACATGGAATCCATGTAATTAATTTGCATTGTGATGTACTACAAATTAATTGAACTACAATGTGGTGGTTGTGTGTGGGATCAACCTAAAAATGACAAATTCACGGAAACACTTGTTAGCTTTGATATGCTGAAATAATCTATTGATGTTAATAGATCAAAGCTACTAAAAAGAAACGAAATTCTTCTGAAGTCGTTTAGATTGAAGTTTACTTGCTGTGTTGCCGAAAGTCTGGTTTTCACTACAATCAGCTCTTTTTTTAATAACCTTATTAAATATGTGTCTTCACGGGTTGGTGAATTTTGGATAAAAATATTTCATCTGTGCATTATGAACATATTTAAATCTGACGCTTCATTTGGCGCATCAAATTCAATTCCTTAAATAAATAGCTCTATATTTAGGATTATTTAGGATTACACATTATGCAAAGTGTTTATTATAAAGAACTGTATTTTTTGTACAATATGTGAGTCTTTTGTTTGTGATTACAAAAATATTGGTCATTGATAAACGTTGATAAATATCACTGATTTGATCATCACATTTCTGTATCAGAATAAAACTATAAACTTCTTTGTACATGGAGTTCGCCTTTGTTTTACTTTCACCTTTCTAAAACATGCAGAAAGTCTATTATTTTTTACCTAAAAGTCAGGATTATAAAAACTATTATAAAGTGCTTTTTGTCGATATATCTGCAATACACTTGCGTCATAGTCAATTCCTGCTTTGTCAGAGTATTTTTACTGAAAACTAAATATTATTTAACTACTGTAAAGTGTAACACAAGCTTAAAAATCTACATTCGTTCATTTCATTCAAAAAAATAAACACAAAATAAGTAGTTAAGTAGTTCCTAAAGAGCATCATAATGGTTATGATATCATGATTATTTTGATTATGATATTGTGCCAGATTCAAATAATGAAAGCTTTGGTACAAGTGAGAGTTTCGTGTCCGTTTGGGTCTCAAACGAGCCCCAAAATTATATGGCACAGAAAATGTGTGTCATTCTTGATGTCATCGTACAATGGAGTATTCATAATTTGGCACTTTCAAATTCAAGAAATGTTCCACATTATAAAGTTTAAATATACAATTTAAATGCATTCAGTCTCATTTTAGAAGGTAAAAAATAAAAGTTTGGGTATAGCAATGTGGATTTTAAGTGAGTTTCAACTAATTGCAAGACATTACATGCATTTTATTTCAGCAGAGAATGCTACCTTTAACGTTTAGTTTTCTAGACCTTCTTTTCTAAACAATTTTGGAATAATTGGGGGGTCATAAATGTTGTTGCACTGGGGCCCTTTTAATAAACAAAATTCAGTGGACCAAAAGATTGTCCTAACCCTGATTATCTAACTAAGAGTAAACATCTGGCATACTCTCATGTCATCAGTCTGTTTTATGTTTTAATTCGGAAAGTGTTAACTGTATGAATAATATTTTCACAAAATCCAAAAGAATATAATGATATTTTGACTGTGATGCATGTTCTCCTAATATAACGTCTCTTGCGTTTCCTTGGTCATTACCCAACCATAAGAAATAGACACACCTTGGTTTGCTTCAAGCAATTTAACATATGTTCTTTCTGAAATCTTTTAGTAAGCTGTTGATTGTTAACACCTATATAGGTGAATGTTGTATGTTTACAGTGACAGGTTTCCCCTCTCCGGTTTCCCAACTCTGTACACGCCCCTTGTTCACTGTACACACCTGTGCTTTATTGTTCTCCTTGCAATGACTGTGTACAAATACCTTAGTTTTCTCTTTGTTGCTGTTCAAGTTGAAGTGAGATGCATACAACACACTTGTTTTTGTTGTCGTCGTTTTTTAATCTCTTTATTGTTCATTTGTCAAGTTTATTTATTTGTCATAAGAAAATGGTTTAACAGCTTGCTCTTTCTTATTGCGACCAACATTTAAATTTGGAGCAAAACCAAGCTTTTTTATTTTCTTGACTAGTAATCAGCAAAAAGCTTTTATTATGTTATAAAGTCAGCAGTTTAGTTGGCAGCCTCAGTGTGGCGAGACACAGATGCAATAGATGAAGTCCTGTTCTGTTAAAAATGAAAAATATAAAGCCTGTTCGATTCTGTCATTTATATCTGAGATATGCTGTGTACTAGCACCGCTGCACAGCTAATATAAACACAAACTTAAAATTTGAGATTCTGCCTGCAAGTTTGTGTCTGAATGAAACCAACATGCACATTCCACAAAGGAACGACCTGACCCCGCTTTACAATGGAATCGAACATAATCCCTTCTGATGTAAAGTGACACTGGTAGTCAGTGAGGCTCCATGCCACAACCAATTACATTTTAAATCAAAATATCTGTTTATTGTTTACCATAATTGCTGAATGGACTTGTCTGTCTCCCCTGATTAGTTTTAACTGAGAAATCTGATGAAGGCATAAAGGCATTTTATTTTTTGATCCGTCGTTAATGCCATAGTAAAGATTTGAGTACTGCCATCTAGTGCTTATCACACCCTACTGCATTGTTGATCACTACGCGCATAATGATTACATTTTTCTTTACTTCTCATATGAAATTGCAACATTGAACTTTCAAGTTCAATTCCCGATTTAGATGACACAAGTCCCGATTTATATGACAAATACAGTTACAGATACAAACAAATTATGTATTAAAATTATTAAATCAGTTAATTTTTAATCAGCTTTTAGAATGTTACAGTTAAGATCAGAAACATTTTTTAATTGCTTAATTAAATTAAATGTGATAATAAACTAATAAAATCACAAATTAGTGCTTTCTTTTAACATGTTTTTTTTTAATTGATATACTGGACTATATGAACGTTCAATTTGCGAGGTCACAATCTGTTGTAAAATGCTCCCTGCTGTACAACGCATTGCCACAAGAGGGGGCCATTCCACCAAAATAATCCCACAGTTAGAACTGCATTACGTAATACCAGAGCAAACACTGTGCACTTCATTTTAAGAATGGGTTAAATTAATATAGCCTTCCAACTCTAATGTGGGGATTTCAACAACAAAAGAAGCATATGTGCACAAGCTTTACTAATGCACGTCAACGTTATTAATAAAGCACTCCCAAATAGAATAGGCGTTACAGACAAATAATCCTTATGTGCAAATACACAAACCAGTTTTACTTCAGAGCTATTTGCACTACATCACCACGAGCAGCAGATTACAGACCATTTACTTTAATTACAAATATTTATAAACACTTCAAGAAATATATACAATATAAGATGTTGAAGTGAAAGGTAGGGCATTAAATGTGTGATGTGGATAAATGTTATGTCAGCAGTTGCAGCATTGTACCATTGATTACTTTGGTCGCTGGTTTAAGTTTACATTATACATGGTTAGAACTGTAAATCGTGTTGGATTAAGGTGTTTGTAATTTTTTTATGGGGGGATGAATATTATATAATAATATACAATACTGTGGGTCCTGACAACTTGGCACAATTAGGAGTTCTCCTCTCCTCATTTCAGTGGCCTTTTGTGTATGGGGGATCCGATTTCCTGCCACCGCACACACCATGCAGATGGTGGACTGATGGTGGGTTTGGGTGTGGTTGAGTGAACATGAGAATGTATGTCTCCTTTCTTTTTTTAAATACCTACCTTGCACTTTGTAGATCCACCACAACGGTGACCAGGATGAACAGTGTGTAAATCCAGATAATTAATACCTAAAACACATACTGTAGTACAAGCCTGTAATATGTTTTATTTATTTATTAATTGAGCATTTTAACATCATGTTACAAATCTAGGTCATATCCATGACAGGAAACGATAACCCAAATTTTAAACGATGCAGAAGTCACATCTAAGATAGTCGTCGGATGATTTTGGTCTCTTTGATATATCTAAACTGCATGTTTTTGGACTGTGTTCATGTGGACACGGGAAGAACATGCAAACACTTCAAAGAAAGCTCCCAGGCTGACCCAAGACTTCTTGCTGTGAGGCGAAAGTGCTAACCACTAAGCCACTCTGCCACCCAATATAATTTTAAGTTTTAATATAAATTTAAATAACAATATATTAAATTGTATATTTGCCAGCTTACTGGTTGAAGTAGGCTGTATGGTTATTTTTAACAAAGTACAGTTTGTGACTTTTTCACCTTTAGACTTGATTAGAGATGTACATCATTTTCCTGGTTGGACATATTTGGTAGTTCCTTTTAGCCGCATAATTAAAATGGGGGTACAGAAAATAAATCCACTACAGTGCATAATTACAGTGTGTTTTGTTCATAATTAGCAGAGTGAGTAATCCTTTCAGACGGGTACACTGAATAATTGCTGGAGGAAAGAGCACTCCCCATTTAGACATATGAGTGAAAGCTACCACTTTCTCCCCTCACTGGCAAAAAAAATCATAAAGAGTAGTTTAGTAAGCTGTGCACAAGTGAAGGTTCCCAGGCAGGTCTCAGAGATGCCAGGATATTGGCACAATGCTTCTTGATCAAAGGAGCTAAATAGTGTCACTGTGTCTTGCCATGTTTGGAGTAAGTGCTTGTCAGACAGCAGGGCATGTCCCAGAGGGTTTCTGCTTTGTTCGTCTTTAATCAACAGAACAAAGCTTTTGGGAGGGTTTCCTATCAATACTGTTACTCCACTCTGGAAACACATACTCCACACATCTTATTTCTACATGGTTGGTATCTTGAAAGAATAACAATCTTTTGTTCTTGCTATCCTTCTCACAACAATGATTAAAACGGAAATGTACTTCATATCATCTATTTTGTGATTTTATATAGTCTTCAAAATCATTACGTTTTATTAGAAAGTGTTGAGTTGCAGGTCATAGAAGTAGTTGTTTGATTCACATGGAGTCTTTTTGATTTCTGCACTTATGTAACTGACCCATTTGTGCATGCACTCATTTAAATATGCATAATACACTTAACCTATGTCTATCAAAGTGCTGTTTTATATAATCATTCAGCAAGCATTATAGGTCAGCCTGGTGTGTATAATCTTGTTGAACCTAAACAACTGTCATTAATATTGTATTATATAATTTTACTTGTTTTTTTTAATGCGATATTAATCTGTGAAATCATGCTCCCCGATGGAGTAGTGGGATATTCCACAACACACTATTGTCATCAATCTGAACTTCCTGATTCGAAGTGGCACCAGTTGGTTCCACCCTAAGATGCAAAATTTTGAGGTAAAAAATGCCATAAAAATGAATCAATAATGTGAATCACAATCCGCTGTGGAAGCAAGAAGGCCTCACGACAAGATGTTCCAGGGTTTGATCCTCATTTGGGGTGGTCCAGATTATTACTGTATGAAGTTTGTAAATTCTTCTGTTCTTCTGGGTGTCTACTGGATGCAACCAGGGGAAGCACGTGTAAAACCTGACATTAAATTCCTAATAAACAAGCAAACAAAAACCTCAAAGTCCAAACTCACCTCACATTTGCCAGGCCGGAAATGAGTAAACAAGGCAACTAAAACATTTATGTGTATCCAGGTCAAATGTACCATAAATGTGCATAGTACTGTGAACATTTACTGGAAAACTTGATTTAAAAAGTGGTCAAATTTTCTCTAAAAATTCAAGTATTCCAATAGTAAGTAATTCCATTGTAAAACTGAGGAATGTTCCCATGTCTTCTATGAAGTTTCATAATAATTTGGTCATTCGTAGTAAACGTTCACAGTTGTATTGTAAGCGTTCACAGTACATTTTCAGAGTATATTGCATTAATAATGTAAGAACTTATGCTTTGATTCAGTGTTTTCATCAGGATGAACGGTTTATAAACATGTATATGTTTTATACTTAATAACTTTAAATTGTGTCCATGTTTGTATGTATAATTGTTTCATTGTTGCAAGTCAATCAGACTGTACGAGTCCAAAACTGCCAAAAGTTTAGAAGAACAGAATTAAAGCGAGTCACGTGGGCAAGGGGCGTGGCTTTTCTTTACCTGCGTCAGGTGTTGTTGCCACTTAGCTTAAATTCTTATGGTTTCCTTTTTACCTGTGGCTAATTCGAAGTGGTTCGGGATTATTAAGTGTAGATTTGTTATAGTGTTTTAGCAGAACCCAGACTAGTACTGAATCCGGATTTGTGAGACATGAATCTGACAGACGCTACAGGGGGTCCGGAGCATCTGGTAAAGTTAAATGCGGTTCGTTTTTCACTTCGTGATCACGTTTAAAACTTGTTTATGGTCTTGAGTCTCTTTATTAACGTGTATAAAAGACACGATACAAAGTTTTAATTCGAACATATTTTAAACAGGATTGTTTTATCTATATTTTCTAGATTCTAGATGATATTTAAATGGAAGTTCTTGTAGTTCTTCACGATTGTAAATAGTCATTAAGTTCTGAACTTGAAACAACAGACTTACACACTTGTTGCGTATTGCAAACCAACACTAAAGCAATGGGGCTGCAAAGCTGGCTTGACTGTGGACAGTGGCATTTTGTGTTTGTGTCCAGTAGTTGTAGTCATGGCTTATCAATGTTGTGCTTTATTGATAACCTATCCTATTCTATCCTCGAAATGGGGAGAGGAGGGGAATATTTTTTGTCAAACCTAAATTTGTCAAGGCACTTTTGTTTAATTATTTTGGATGCAGGCAGTTAAACTAGACTTGTTTGTATGAATAAATCAATAAACTAATGCCCATATTTAATTGTAATAGCACACTTAACATAGCTGTTTGTGTGGTGGTGGTGGTGTGTGTGGGGGTGGGGGTGGGGTGGGGTGGGGGGGTAATGGTCCCCTTGAAAATTTGAAGTTCTGAGAATTTTTGAAATATTGAGCTTTAAATTGAGCTTTTGCTTTTCATATTGCAAAACTGATCTGTGGAACGAGTTCTTTCATGCGAAATTTAAAAAAGAAGTGAATTAAAAAATTAAACGCCTCATATAATGTTAAGATGTTGTCACAATTTTATTTGTCAACAATTTTATCCAGAAGCTTTACAGTTCAACTTTTTAACATCCAATCACAGAAAAGGAACAATTCTCAGTTCCATTGTAAACATCATCAGTTTTAAACCCATAAAGGATTAGTTAACTTAACAATAAAATAACAGAATTATAAATGCATACGTCAAACTTGTTCTCTTAAATGATCTATATGCTACCCTTTCTTATTCTAAAAGCAAACATAAATAATATTAATATTCATGTGGTGTTTGACTGAGCTAGTACAATCTATGGATCTATGGATTTGAGGTTTTTGTCTTAGAAACATAAACATATTCCAGCTTTTAATGATCGTATTTTACCCAAATCACATTGGATTACAAATGCTTTAAACCAATTTTATAGTTCGCATTAAAATAACATGTCCACCTGTTTTGCTGGCCTCCTCCATACAACTGTTGTTATATAGTTATATCATGTTTTCCTATCCAGTTTCCATATATTCTTGATGGTCTCATGGTTTATTCTTTAGTTTAGTTCAGGTCTAGTTCATCCAACAGTGAAATGTGATCCTGAAAATCATACTGTGGGATCTGGAGAGAACAATTATTCTATTATTTCTTTGCCTCTGAGCCTTATGGGAATTTGCAGCTCAATGTCAGTGTAGAAGAGTCTGGGATGGTAGATTTGTTTCCCTATTAACCATTCTGGCACCTTTGCAAATCCATTTTAAACTATCCATATGGTCTACACCACACCTCTAAAATATGCTAAATATAGGCTACAATGCATGCCGGATGTTTACATACACAATATTCATGCATGCTATGGCAATCGCTATAGCTGGAAACTTTAGTGTTTATGAGTGGTCAGATTTATTTCCCTTAAATTGCATAATGATGTTGCTGTATACTGGTCTCTCAGACCTGTCAGCATTTTAGAGAGAGGTTATAAGGATGTCTATACGAGCATTACATACAAGCCTGATGGATGCCGGCAGTTATTGTAAAGCAAAATGTTAAATTATGCAGATGCACTCAACTCTGAATGACCGACTGCAGATAGATGTCTAAATGTAATATCTAGTTTGTGTTTACAGAGCTCGATTTGTGCCCAAAACAACACTTATAACTTTACTAATTGCACTGATATAACAGTTCATTCGAAAGACATAATCGATCGTTTGTTGGCATTAAGACCTGATTGTAGACCTGTTTTGAACAGACAGATTTAAAGAGGTACCAGTAAAAGTGAAGATTTGACCCAATTTTATTGACCCCGGGCCTCACACTTACATTATCAGAATTTTAAATCCCATTTAATCCAAAGCATTGGTGAGGTTTAAACCAGCAACCTTCAAGTTACTTGTCCTGTATCCTCGTCTGTGGCTGATCCTTTACAGGATTATAAAGTTGTGTTAGTGTGTGTGTGTGTGTGTGTGTGTGTGTGTGTTTTATGATACAGGATATGGTTACTCATTACAAGTTTACAAGCTTATACTGTGTACGCAATTTAGTATCACTAGAATGTCATTGGACTGTGGGAGGAAACCAGAGCACCTGGAGTAAACAAAGTTGGTTGTGACGTCTACAAAATGATACAGACAGGATCTGGACTGCCTTACCTGGGGAGCAAACCCAGGATCTTCTTACTACTTACCATTTAGCCACTTGTTTACTGTATATTTTTAAAACTTTCTCTAAATCTTATGTGCTATGGTACATGTTACTAGATGTCGACCAAAGGCTGCAAAAAATGTAAATGCACTGTATTGTAGGTAATATTATTGTTTAACTTTTCCTCTTAAGATTAGTGATGCTACCCACTGTAGTAGCCCTCCTGGAATAGATGAATGTTATTGTTTACTATTTAACCCATGTTGTAAAAGGTTTTGTTGTAAAGCACCGTCCTCGGTCAGCTAGTCCTTGTCTATATTTTTGTTGAATGCTTTCCTAAACTGTAACTAATTGCCCTTTTAATCTCTTGTTCATGCTCTTTGGTTACACTGACAACCAGTGTCCTAACGAGCACTCTGTGGTTAATGGCCAGTGTTAGGTTTGAAACCCCCAGTCCTTAGACGCAGCTTTGTTTTCAAGAACCTGCTCTCGGATTTCACCAACACAAAACTGTTGCTGGCACGAATTTGTCTCCCTCAAGGAGTGATGAATAGTGTGTTGTTCCATCTCAGCCTGTAGGCATTAAGAATTGGGTGATCTGCCAGTGCATTCACACAATCCCGAGCAGAAAAAATAATATCCGTATTTTTATCATTCATGTATAAATTTATCTGGCTTGTGCAATCGGACACGTCAACGTGTTTAGCATTGTAAAATGCCCTTGCTTTAGGGCATCAAAGTGCTACGTCACAGTCAGACATACAAAAAACATGCTGTCTGTCCTTGAATCCTCAGCCATCAGGTGAATGTGGCTCCCTGAGCTCTGCACCTGCTGTAAGCCTTTGAGCAACAGAGAAAACCCATATGTACTATTCAAATGAGCAGTACCATATAATTATAAACTGTACAATACCATGGCTATTTTGATTGGATGAATCATATATATATTCCTCGTGTATCAATTCCTTCCCATCAGGAGATGGTGGAACAAGGTGGAAAATATATAGTTGTGTTTTTAATGACGCTTGCAAACTTGGGTGGTGCAGTGGTGTACACAGTTGTTTTTGCTTCAGTTCCTGATTCTGTCTGATCTGTTTTTTGTGTGATATGAATCCCCATATGAACCCTCTTTCTGCAGGTGAAAACAAGTGGTTGATACTGGACTCTGTCAGAGGAAAGTGTAATAGTGTTAAAGTCCTCGGTACGGAGTGGATGTCTGCAGGGATAGAGGTGATATTCCTAGAATAGAGCTGCTGTAGTATATGCAGAGAGTTCTTAATATGTATATCAAATAAGTAGTAGAGTAAGAGTAGTTACTTATAAGAGTAGTTTTAGCATGAGCTCACGTTTTTTATTCCTAAATGTGTACCTCATTTTTGTTATTTATACAGTAGTATGTCGGGCTATTGAGGCTTTAGCTTCACTATAGGACCTACATTATCTGTAAAGGGACACTGGTTTATTTTAAGTTAGTCCCATGAGGCAGAACAGTTTAAATGAGTTTGCTCTACTCGTTTTGCTCCCAAATGTATCTTCTCATGTATAGTCTCCATGGAGATGTGTGTGCGTGTGTGCGTGCACATGAGGGGGTGTTCATCTCTAGTTTTGTGTGCTGCTGGATAAGATCAGGTGTCCTGGCACCAGTCTCGCCTCCCTGTCCGGATGCTGAAAAAGGCCTATTTGTTTCTCACTTGAGCTTAGGGCACTGCAGAGACAATGAATGCACTCTCTTCAAGGATGGACAGGGTGGGAGGACAGAGGTTCGGGCTAGAAAAGAGATAAAGGCAAAAGAGAGCCATGGGCCCCCTTGTTGCTCTTTTTCTGAGGCTGTCGGCGGAAATGCAGATAGGCCTCAGGCTGCATCGTATTTACCACCAGGTGGCACAGACTGAAATGGTTGAGAAATTGTGGTTACACCAGGTCGGGTGCACTCTACAAACACTCCTGAAAATATCTGCATTTATAAAATTACCTTTGTGATTCCGATTGGCCAGACGACAGGCAAAATATTCCAATATTGTTTTTGAACTCTTTGTTTAATAGGGATTATGAGATTTGAGAAATCTCATGATCAGCTTGCACATATCAGTGGAATATCTATCACCCAAATTATGAATACTGAAATATATTCAATCCTAGCTTCCTTGTGTCTCCCCATGTTGGATGATGGCATGACACTGATCAGAGATCAGTCACTCAGTAAGCCTTACCCAGTGATCACAGTAAGACTGATCACAACCTGATAAGTCTATTTCTGTGACTGAAACAAAGCAACACATTTCCTCGTTCTGTTTTTCATTCACACCCATGGAAAATATGACAAGCAGGTTTAAATTTCAATCAGTTTTTCAGGTGGAAGGAAATTTGAGGTCAAATAGAAACCCCATGCTGAAACTCCCTCAAGCTAGGACATGAGATGAGCAATCGCCAAAAGACTTGAAGAATCAAGTTGCTGAGCAACGCCCAGTGTGCCAGCTGTGCCGCCTACAAATAATATAGACTTATGTTATTGTAATTACATTGTTTTGTCTCTAATGGCCATGGGGTTATTATTGTACAATGTTTTATCAATGATTGATATCTGCTTTTCTGGGTAACATGACAATTGCGGTTATAAAGACATTCACCTGGCAGTCACCAACAAGTAACCGTGAGCATAAATAGCACTAAAGTCCACTGCCCAGTTGCATGATAGGCCATTTTTTTAAATCGGCCTTTCTTTTAAAGATAAGTCAGTTGCAAAAAATATCTCTGAAGGGTAACACTAAACTCATGAAACATGCTCTAAAATCTGTAAATCTACAGCACCAAAGAAAATAACTCATTATATAT
>JAOTRQ010042054.1:0-17221 GCA_028565875.1 Hoplisoma paleatum
AACAAGGAAATTTCCCATTGTGGATTAATAAAGTATCTATCTTATCATCTATCTTTCTATACTAATAGCAACTGGTAATGCAATATATTACATGCCAATCATGCAATAATTTATCATAAATTAAATCTAGAAATTAAATAAAAAAATTCCAAAGCCCTCACTTACTCATTTTTGCTACGTTGCATTGTTCTTTCTATACAGGCATATGTGTTTGTCAAAAGGTCTTCTGGCAGTCCCCCTTTTATCCCTATGCTGCCACGGTTGGTTTGGATCACGCATGTCCAAGAACAGGGGTGTTTTACCCAGCCATACACACTCTTTTTCAACGGTCCTTCCAGTACACTGTGCACATCACATATAACCTGTTATAGCTTCTGGGGGAAGACTTCTCCAGATAGAAATATCCCAGGTTGCCCCACCATTTTAGACTTTTTGCCAATTTAGTGTAGTGAATTGATCTTCTGTTGCTGGAGAATCTGATCAGCCTTTATTTTTCTGACTTGCTCTCTCTCTGATGTTTACATGCTTTATGAACCCTTTCATACTGACTTTCGGGGTTACTCTTCCACTGACCTCTGACGTTCCATATCCTCTGTACAGACTACAGTTTCATTTGAAGCGATCTTTTTTTCCAGTGTTATTTTCTTGTCACATGCAGCACTTAGCAGGCAGATTTATTATAAATGATGCAACTGTATTCAATACCGTGCCAATACTTCACTTTTGTGAACATTGCTCAGGTACTGTGGTAATTCGGTTGCATGGGGTATGAAGCCAGGACATTCTGACCTCTAGTCTAATAAGTTGTCTGTTAAGCTTCCACTTAGTAATTATGCAATTCACCAAGGATTTTCTTGTTCTATTTTTCCTACTTAGAATCTGCTGAGCTATTTTCGTTTTGCATTTTTCTGAAGTCTTGCTCGTGCGTTACTTTAGTCTATAATCTAAAAGATTATGTGCTGATGTACTCAGAAGCGCTAGAATTTATGCCGCACCATTGACTTTTCAATATCATTTAGTCTATTAAGCTAATTATGGTATCACATTTAACTTCTCTCTCATTTTGTTGCTTTTACCGCTAGTATGGGGCTTTGTGTAAACAATAGCATGTATGGGAATTATTATTGAAGAAAGGAAGCCATTGATAATACAATAGTTGTAAGCTTAGCACTTAACAGAATCCCCGTACCAAACGCTGTCCTTCAATTTGTCCTTTGCTTATTTCTCTTAAGTGTCTGCTGTTTGCCTGGTGTCTGCTCGTATATTCTATACCCTGTTATTAGGGGCCCAAATCTCTGGGAACTAGCAGGGAAATATTACACACACACGCACGCACACACGCACGCACGCACACAAACACTATGCACTAACACTTGTGAAAAATTTAACACAGCAGATTTTTTTTATTTTTTACCTCCCAGTCTTGTCCAGTTGGAGCTCATTGCTCTCGTCACTTTGCCACCGCATTTTTTTTTACGTAAACATTGTTTCTCTTGTAGTGTAAACAAATGTGATCAGGTGATGTAATAATTAAAGCTTGTTTGCAGTTTCACTACTCTCACTTTAACTGTTAGTCTAGTTGGAGACATGCTGAACCATGTGATAAGTCCCTTGAGGTCAATGTGCGCCAAGAACAAAAATGTTTAGAAACAAGCTTCCAAGAGTCATAGATTCAAGGATTTTATTATGATATGATTATTGTAGTCACTTATTATTTTAAAATATTAATTATTGGTAATAATAACAACAAAAGTTAAATAATAGTAAGCATAGTAGTTCTTAGTTATTAGTGTTATAATAATGATAACTATTTACCTCGGCACGTCATTATAACCCAACTTTATTGGCATTATTATTACACATTATTCGTCCCAGCGCTTAGCTCATATGTATATCTATACCTAAACCCCACCCTCTCGACAAAGTGTTGCAACAAAGCTATGATTTAGTTTGATCTTTGGAAAGGAATCTGGATTTACACGAGTGTCAGGAAATGTTGGGACATGTGCTTTCCCATCTGTATTTATTCATGTGTCTGTTTGTTTGGAGCCACGTTAAGCTTTAGTGCAGTGTACACAGGAGCATTTGCTCCATTCCAGCAGTGAAAGTGTTTTATAGTCCTAATTTTAAAAAGCTTGCCTACTGCGACGTGGCATTTTCAGTCCTCCGCCCCTCTAGACCATTAAGTAAAGAAACTTAAACGTTTTCTTACGAAGTATGTCAGCAGTTCCATTCGTCTGTCTTTTCAAACGGACGGCACACTGTGTGGATTCTATAGGTTTGATTTTAACTGACTCACTTCTGTTGCTGACAGCTGTTGAGTTGTTGTAAATTGATTGGCCGCGCGCACGCACGCACACACGCGCACACACACACACACACACACACCCCTACTCATAACCAGAATGGTTTGACGACCAAACTGTTTCTGGTGAAACCTTTAAATTTTTTAAAAACATCTTTATGCCGTATAGTCATGTAACATCTGACCAAATTGTGATGGTAAAAGTCATTCATATTGGTGGAGGGCTGGTTTTCTTTTACGTAAATATGTTCCATAGCTAGCCCTACATGTGTACATATGTATGTGTTGTTTCTAGTAGGTTGGTCAAGGGAGAAAGAATTAAAATATGAATGTGGAGTCAGTATGCAGTACTTTTATTGCTGCGGCTAACTGGCTTTTAACCTAAATGCATTTTATAAACTCAAATCAGTTGAGACAAAAGCTGAAGTTAATAAAAATGTAGTATTCTAGTTGACACTGAGCTAGCAGTGGAAAGGTGCCAACATTTTCTCAGGAAATACATACGTAGAGGTTTTTGTGCCCGATATGAAAACGTACCAGGCAGTTAACATTGGCAGCTTCGATCATAGTAGAATGCTAATGAGTGTCCATAGCAATGGTGATTTTCATAGGTGTGTTATAAGTGATGTATCGCTGCTAGTTAGCCATGATACAATACCATGCATGATGCTATTTTTATTATAGAACCTGGAGTGGTTTTGTTAATACAACACCTACACGAACCAACACCTAATTGTCAACACCTACACGAACCCTGACAGGATGTTGTGCCAGTACAGGGTGTACGAGGGTTTCTCTTTGGCATTTACTGTCTGATTGATGCTGTCTGCACAGTGTTGAGAGATAATATGGACAACGTGTACACAAAGATCACCCACATGTAAATGTGTACAGGTAATATATACAGTCAGCTACTGCACATATGTTGGATGGGTGAACTTGTTAATCACAGCATTTAGTTAGAGTAGATTTTTAAGTGATTGAATATTAATAGATTAGGACGGAACCCTCTCTGTGTGTGAAAAAAACTAATATTCAATATTTTTGTGAAGCCTGTCACATGACTACAGTTCTTTATGGAAGGTTAATGTAGAGCTCTTGAGCCTCCAGTGACACTATGAGCTTTTTCAACAGATTGAATAGTTATGCTTTAAAATGCCAAGACAACTGCAGAGTCCATTTCTAGTTTTTTTAAATGTTTTCTTTTGGTTTGGAATTT
Organism: Hoplisoma paleatum; assembly: GCA_028565875.1. NCBI lineage: Eukaryota > Metazoa > Chordata > Actinopteri > Siluriformes > Callichthyidae > Hoplisoma > Hoplisoma paleatum. Next base: position 3,525 of record JAOTRQ010042054.1, read on the forward strand.
GTATTAATGCTTGAATTTATTTCATAAGCATTCTGACTGCTGAATAACTTATTAAGTTGAACAAGCACCTACTGAAGTGGCGCAAACTCCACTGTATCCACATACTGACAGCTGTATGACTGCTCCACAGCTGGCTATGCTTTCATAAGTTGGTTCTCCGGGTGAAATGGAATTCACTCACTCACTCATCCGGTCAGCACTTTGGGAACGGTGGGCTGCAGTTGGATTTTTAGGATCTTAGTGTCTTTGATGTCTCTACATGAGGACACATACACACACAGAGAGCGTTTGGACAGTTGGTTAATGAACTTTGCCCTCAATTGCTCTGTATGCCATTATTTTAGTAGGTGGGACAGCTGTAAGTCACTCACCCAACGTGTGTCCATGTAGGCGCCATGCTGGCTGAGTCATTATACTTGTGACAGTGGGGAGCTTTAAGATGATTTGTATACAGGGTTTGCATTAATGAAAGATGTATATAATCTTTATTTTTTTAAATTAAAATTTTAAAAATTTAATTGAATTTTTATTTAACGACAAAATCATTGGTACGCCTGGATGTACAGCATGGATAGACATCTCTGTAAACTGTGCATTATAACTGCATCTTATAACTAGGGCTTGTCTACCATTATAAGAACATTTGCTTGTTATTTTTTTCCCCCACAGATGACACAACAGTCATTACATTACACTTTATATTAAATGATCTACAAAATAGGAAGTAAACATAGCACAGACTGCAACACTTACAAAAAATTATATTACTATAAATATATATAATAAATACATAAGGAAATGTTGTCATTATTTTATTTTAAATTATCTAGAAGAAATTGTGGAACACAATATCATGAATCATATCGCTTTGTTTAAAGAGTGTATTATTACAACCCACGCAGCCACTACGAAAACATACAAAATTCCCTGGTGTCTTCCCGGGATTAAAGCCACCAATTTACCCCAGGTATTATACGGCTAAATAAAAAATTGTAAAACAGATTTTTCAAAATACAGTTTAATTGTTCAATACACGTCCTAAACGATCGCGTCCTGATATGGTCCGATTAACCGGACTCGACTGTATTTATGATTTATAAAATAATTCGAAAATTGTGTATTGGTGTTTGTTTTTTTGCCAGTATGTTTCTTGGATTTGTTCCAACTCTACAAGTAAGATTGCGTTGGTGGAACGATTTTAAACATCCACCACAATTAGTGAAAAAAGCCTGATCTGACCAATTTCATGGAAAACGTACACTGTTCAGAGTTTACACAACTTTTGCAGGTTTGGTGATTTAAGAAGTGCACATTTTTCAAATCCGATGTTTGAATGATTGTTCTCTGTTATTTACTGTACAGATGATTAGTAAAGTAGAAATGCATAAACTAAAAACTTTGGGATCACAACCCACTGATTAAGAACCCCTGATTTTTAGCTTAACTTGTCGTTATGGTTCTTTCGTAAGCTCATTAGCTGGTCTCTGGTCGATATCTTTCCTCCTGCCAAACTACAAGTTGTTAGTTCTGGTTCTGGTGTGTTTGGTTGCAAGCAGCTGTTGTCAGCTGGCGATCCCAGCTGTCTCTAACAGTAAGTGGAGCTACTGCAACTAGCCTTGCTCTTTACTCCCCCTTACACATACACACACACACACACACACACACAGTCTCGGGCTGCTCCGGGTTCCCTGTTTGTTCCTGATGGATGATCACTCTCTGAGCTTGCTGTCTCCTGCGACACATAGACTAAGCTTTTTTCTCGTCGTTTAGACCCTCATTGCTTTTTGTGCTACATATTAATTCGCCCCTTTTTCCATGTAGGGAGAGAAGAGATCCACAGCCCATCAAAACATGTCTCGTACCTTTTACATGGAGGTCAGTATTGAGTGGCTAATTGGACTGTTATAAGCTACGTAATTATATGTGAACTATGTTTAAATTAAACATCAGCCGGACTCCTGCTTTTCCAGCGGATGGCACTGTTTAGCTCCTTTCACACTCATTGTTGGTGTCATTTACCTAATGGGCAGTAGGTTACTCAGAGCTGGACAAAACACAAGACCAGCTTTCTGGACGAATCCTGGCTTTCAAAGGAACTGAAATCATGTATCTATCAATAATTGATCAGGTTTAACAAAATTAAGGTGCGATACTCTTCAGCAGAGAAACTATACAAAAATAACTGTGTCGTTCAAATGAAAACAACCCTGTTGTATTACATTTATACCACTAACTTCATCAAGGCTGACTGGCTATAAGCATATAGACTTCTGAAACATCTACATGAATAATAGTCATTACATCTTTAGCCTTCATTTTAACAGTCACAGCTGTTATATCGTGTTACCTAATATATTTTTTCTACGGAGTAATCACAGAAAAGTACACATCAACTGGCTGTTGTTAAAAACCTGTTCACTGTTATATGCCCGACTAGATTGCTGGGTAACTTTACTATTAAAAGCAAGGACTTGTCTGAGATGTCTGGTCTAGAGTTTCTTCCACTTTTAACTGACCTACCAGGACCTCCATCAGGAGTGAATTTTTGCATTAACTGCATGTTTTTGCAAACTCTGGATCTTCTGTTCTGAACTCGTTATCCACACAGATACGCAAAAATGCAAGACTTTTTAATGGGCTTCATGGTTTGTCTGTTATAACTGGTGTCAACAAAATTTGCATCTGTACTCCTAGTACAAATAATAAATACTCTGGGTTTAAATGTTCTTATTGTTTTTCTGGAGTAAAAGGTTTTAAAGCTGATACTCATTCACTCAATTCTTGGTTCTGGACTGTAAGAGGCTAATATTTCTCATTTTGCTTTTATTCGTTTGTGTGTGAGTTTATTTGTAGCTTCCCGGCGGCACACAGATGATTGAATCGGTAAATATTTGTTCCCATAGGCAGCACCCTGCTAGAACACGGAGGAAAATCAAATTCTAGGTGAGAGATTGGGTTTGTGTGGGAAAGCGATAATCTCCTGTGAGAGGGGCTGTAAATACAGACATAGAGGGAATTTCCTGGGCTGGTGTGCATTTCTTGGCAGTAAAATAAAATAATGACCTGTATTTTTGAAATCTCATTTTGAACCATGAGCAGGCTCCCGTCCCCAATGACTTTTACACGATCTCTGACCATGTGTGACCCCTCAGCTTCGTGGTGCTAACGGCTGAGCCCTGTAGAGTCATTGCCTGCAGATTAGCATCAAGATGGTGGTATAGTGGTTAATCTGGCGCCTCACAGCATTGTGATTCCCCGGTAGGACAGTCCGGAGTTTTTTGCGTGATCATGTTCTCCCCACGCCTGTGTCAGTCTTTGCTTTCACAGTCCAAAAACATGTAGTCAGGTTAATTGGAGATGGTCCTGTGTGTCTGTGTATGTATGTGTGTGTCTGTATCCTCTATACTGATTGGCAACCTGTTCAGGAGTTTAGTGTATTTGCCCAGTGTGTCCCATCGTGACCCTAAACAGGATTAAGCTGTGATAAAAGTAGATAATGAATGGATTTACTATCACTTTTTCATTCCCTTCCTTCCTTACTCACACATACATTCAGGTACGTGTTCATTTCCTCATTTGCCCACTCTCCCATATTTTGCATAATCACCCTCAATCATCCATTCGCTCCCTCCCTCACTTCCTTGCTTCCTCAGTCACTTACATACTCACATATTCACTTTCTTACTCATTCACTCGCTCCTTTAATTATTTAATCACTCCTCCTGCTGTCTCTCTCCTGGTCTCTTTCTCTCACTCAACTCTGTTAAGCTTCTTTGTGTTGTAGATGTCATGTATAAAGCTCTATACACAATTTTTGTCTCACCTACTCATTTACACACGTTTTTACTCACCCCTTCCGTCCCTCATTCCACTCACTCATATCATTTTGGCACGACAGAAAGTCATCAGGTTGTAGCTTGGTGGTTCTAGTACTGTACTAGTAATCAATAACAGATTGCTGGATTAAAGCCAACCCGGCCATGTTGCTGCTGTTGGGGCCTTGAGCGAAGAAATTAACCTTCTATTCTGTCTGTGTAATAAAACCGTAATGTATTTCATTTAGTGATAAAAGCGTCCACTAAATGCAGAAAAAGTGGATGCCAATCTAATTACTTATGTAAATATAATGCTATAGCGGTAATGCATGTCTATTTTAAACTCGACTAAAATCCAGGTTGCTTTAGAAAGAGCAAGAAGACAAATCCCACATCAAGCAGGTTCAATACAACAGCGAGAGAGGAAGAGGAGCATTATTAGGAAAAAAGCTGGTGCGGAAGAAGCAACAGAAATCCTCTCACTGTTACTGGTCAGCGTCTACATGTACACACCAGTATAATTATGAGATTCTCTTCACTTCAGAGGCAGATTAACATGCTTCCTGTGCGCACGCACGCACGCACGCACACACACAGAGCCCGCCCGTTACACTATACAGCTGTGAGACAGACAGAGAGTAGAAGGAGTGAGAGGGAGCAGATCGGGAGGGATGGGTATACACAATTACACAGACTCATTCACATGACACACACACACACACACACACACACACACACACACTTTTGGTATCTTACTCCTAGTACTGCTTCAAGTTCTAGGACAAGTTTTTTCACAGATAAGTGCAGCGCTATCATGTTAACTTTATCGTAATACCATTCAATCCAATTGTTGATTTTTTTTCGACCCTTTCTGGCGCAACTCTCCCTATTTGTCCTGGCCGCGCAATGCGATTGTTTGTGCATCATACAGGGCAATTCAGTTTCCAACGACTGGTTGTTGCGATTGGTTGATCGGTTAGTAGATGACTAATGGATTTTTATCTCATTTAAATTTTTTTCTCATCTGTTTTTTTTTTCATGTTAATGAATGTTCTCTTTTCATTTCTAAAATGCATCCCCTATTGAAAGATATGCTTTTTCTCAATGAGTCTCCAGTGATCGGTCAGCGCCACTCAAAAAAGAGACGAGTAATAAAATAGTTTTCAAGAACCAAGCGTTTTATATCGGCCTAAGTGTAAAATGTTGTTTGTTCATTTCTCAAATCTTCATGAAAACTAAATGTTTAGATTAGACCCTGGTCTTATTCTGTGCCCTTAGGGTATGTTGGAATTTTATCTGTTATATTTTTGCTATTGTTTTAAGTACATTTTATTGTGTATGGATTGTCACATACACAAGAAATAAAGTGTTAATACATTTCGATAAATATACCTCTTTGCATCATAAGATAATTCAATCATTAATAGTTTTTCTTTCTGCCTTGCTTTTATAGAATAATCTGTTATAATAGATTATATTGTTATCTGAAACTAACAGTATTGCTAAGCGAACAAGGTCCATAAATCTAATAAAGTCACACGACTGAATAAACCTTTGTTGTTGTTTGTTTACTATGTTGGAGAGTCAATATTTGCTCTTCAATCTGGTTTACATTTTGCTTTAGTGCTGCATTGTTATGACAGTTTATTGAATAAAATGAACTTACATGACATATTAGATTAGATTAATTAATCATGGCAGCCCTTAAATGAACACACACATTTATAAACTTAAACTTCATTTTATAGTAATGTCTGGTCTAATCCTAGATAATGAAAAGTTTGCTATGAAGGGCATACTTACTAAATCAAGTTGAATTGTGAACTGGCACTTCCTTTACCTCTGCAATGACCTGGACATCACTGTAAAGATCAAATTGCCCAGTGTTAGTGGGACGAGCTCATTTCAGACCGTCTCTCTCTCTCCAAAACAGTTGTTTGTTTGTGTGTGTATGTGTAGAACCGTGGATGGGCATCAATCATTAAATCATCAGAGCATCTCCATGTTTCATACCTTGGTTTGTTATTTATACAGTTGTGCATACTTCATTTGCAGACGCGTTCTCTCTCTATGAGTCACAAGTTCTAGTTCAGGCCAGACCTGATCCTGCCAAAGTGAGCACTGATCCAGTCTGGTAGGAGCATATGAGTAACTTTTCCAGCTCACCCCTAACCACCGGAGCCACTGAATCACAGAAAGCAAGTGCCGGAGCAGAAGGGCCAGTTCAGTCGGGTCACGTTTAATCTCCTGTTAAATCTGAATCTGATCCAAAGTCTGAGCTGCAGTTAGCATTGTTTATTATACAGGAATTACAATTCATTATGGTTATATGTATAAATGTGGTCATTGTGTTGCTGGTGCTTTTATTCCTTTATTTCTTATGTGTGAATCTTCTTATTCAGGATTTCGCCGGAATGAAGACATGAAAGCAATAGAAGTTTTAACTATCCTTAAGGAGAAAGTGGCCTTTTTGTCAGGTGAGTGATGGATTATGTAATGTTTCTCAAGCGTGGATGTTGTTTGACACGTGAGGGTTGTGATTTGTTTGCAGGCAAATGAACCGATTGCATTTTGAACATGGCGCATAGATTTATTTATCATTTTCATGGGTTGGCTTAGTGGTCAGCATTGTCACCTCACAGCAAGAAATCCCGGGTTTGATTCCTGGGTCAGGTGTCCCAGGGGCTTTCTGATTGTCGTTCTGTCCACCAGACAGTGACAATCGGTCCTCCTCATTTTCTCATGTTGCAAGCTTGTTTAGGCACTAAAAGTCGGATGATGGAAGAGATTATGCACTTTAGCTTCACCCCAAAACTGCATACAGGAAAAACCAGAAACGTCTCTGTGGCTCTGCAAACACTCAAGGTCACGAGACAAACAGATAACAAGTACAGACAAGAAAATATGACAAGTTTTCATTGAGATAGGAGTCTGTCAGGTGTGTGTCTGCTGTAGCCACAGGGATGAATAACCCCCAGAGAGGAAGCCTCAACCAATCACACCGGCTTTATTTTAGAACAATGCTCACAGTCCACATGTGGGAATGTCTGGCCATTCTAGTGCTTCTTCATGCCAGCGGATGAAACGGTCGATCCTGTAAGCTGGAATCTGGCAGCTTCAGCAGTTTATTGTTGTTGTAGATCCGCTGGGATGTCCTGCTTGAGCTGATTTCTTCTGCTCTGGTTGCTGCTGAGCGCACAGCATTTTTAAGTAGCAAGGAAAGAAGTAACTGAAGCAATTAGTGGCTACAAAAAGATCAAAACGGGCTTAAATCTTTAATCCTTTATATCCGTGTAATTCCAATATTCTCCTTATGTGGCCTCGGTCAGGATGCTGCATTGTTTTAACTTTGTTTTCTTTACTTTATTAGTGCTGCAATAACATATTTCGTTAAGTGATAAACATGTTTAGTGTATTGTGTATAGTTGGTGATAACATTTATTGCAAAATTATCAAATTAAATTCTACACACAGGAGTAGGTTAGTTTTCAGTTGGACACGCAGCGATATCTATTTTATCTGCTATTTGACATCAGCTAACAAACTAAACTGCCATTTGCACAGTGCCGTTATTTATTCATGAATGTAAAATGTTGAGTTTGATCTGCTTCAGAACACAGAGAATGCTCAGGTAGTCGTGTCCTGCCTCTCTTAGATAAAATCTTACATCCGATTTGTCAGATTCCCGTTTGCTGTTTGACTTAAATTAAAGAACATTTTTTCTTAGAAGAACACAAACATCAGAGTAAGTCAGACTCATTTCAGTCAGTACCGCTCTCGGACATATAAAGAAACGAAGAAAATGTGTTTACATTTGTTTGATAATAGATTAGTGGTTTTATCTATTATGCCTGTATTTCAGTTAAGGAGGGTTAAATGAAAATGATCAGAATGCTCAGATTGCGTGACGCGGGACCGTGGGAAACATTGCTGTACAGTACGTTGTACAGCGGCACGGTGGTCACCTTTCTTACTGCCTAAAAAGTTTATTACAGTCTTGTCTTATTTTGAAAAAGGATTCGTGTAACACGGGGGCAGCCAGATGTCATGAGTATTTAGTTTTGCAAAGGTAAAAATAGCAAAAAAATAGGTAGTCCATGTCTTGGAACTTTAAAAATGCTTTTAATAAAAAAAATAAACTCCAAAAACATCATGCTTTAGAAACTATTTTTTTTTGTTATTGGTGTATGAATAGTCTTGGATTTTTATGTTTATTTAAATTTTTTAAATTTAAATTTTCTTTAGTCGACTTTAGTCTACAGGGAGTGTAAGTCAACACACTATCTCGCTACCTATCTATTCGTTTATCATCCGTTTTCCCAGTTCCTGGGGACGTTAATGTTTGGAGCAGAGTTTTTACGTCCGGATGCCCTTCCTGACGACAACCACTAGTAAGTGGTGGGAACTTGTGAGACTACTGGAAAATTTTACATTTCCGATCAACCTAGTGCATGTTTTTGGACTGTGGGAGGAAACCGGAATACCCGGAGAAAACTCACACAGACACGGGGAGAACATGCAAACTCCGCACAGAAAGTCCCCAGCCTGACTCGGGGATCGAACCAGGGACGACAGTGCTAACCACTCAGCCACCGTGCCGCCTTACCCAGACTTTAAACTCATGGTGTTATCAACTAACGATCACCAGATAACAAGAAAGATCAATATATATACATATATTTATATATACATATATTTATATATATATATATTAAATACTACACCTGTTGCTCACTAGCTAAGCATTAGCAATCTCAAACATTTTTCTCACAGAGCAGCAGCTACAGAAAGGCTTAAGGATGATAAATTCAGGTTCTTCGGCGATACTACACTTGGTACAATGCGGAAAGGAGGACTTCAAAGCAAGATTAACCATTAACAAACACAAATTTATTTAAACAATATAATGTTAATAAACTTGTACAATAACAATAAATTGATCAGATAAATGGATCCCTGTCCAGGAATCAAACCTAAACCTCGGCGGTACGAGTGATGTATGCTGCCCACTACACCAACATGGATTCAGGAACCTGTAAGAAAAAAGAAAAAAGATCAGACAATGAAATTTGTCAGTAAAATCTTTTAAAAAGCATTTGATAAATATACAGAGTACACCATACTCTAACTCCTGAATGTTTTGGTTTGGTAATATGAAATTTGTAAATGTAACTGTATCTTTTTATTAAGATTCTACCTTTAAACAAGCCAACCGTCACATCAGTGACCTTAAAAATGTTCAAAAATCTTTCCAGACAAGCCGAGCCTGTTTGGCGATGGAGGTCAAGTCTGTATAAATATAACCCCTTGGTTAATTATTGTACACAAAAATGCTAATTGTTAGTCAACTTCCTACTATAAATACTATGCATAACTACTAACTATTATGCATATAGCCAATGCATCCCAGGACAAAAATATACCACGAACATTCATAGTAGAACTGTGAAGTGGCCAAAATACCATGAAAATTCAAAATTCAGTTCCAAATTCAACTAATCTAAATATTAAAACTGATAAATGTTTTAAAAGAATTTTATTAAATTCAAAATGTTATTTGTCATTACACATATACAAATGTACAGTACAATGAAATGTTTCTCTTCGCATATCCCAACTTGTTTGGAAGTTGGGGGTCAGAGCGCTATTACAGGGTCAGCCAACATACGGCACCCCTGGAGCAGACAGGGTTAAGGGTCTTGTTCAAGGACCCAACAGTGTAGCGGAGTGTAGCAGAGCCTGGATTTGAACCCCCAACCTTTAGCTTCACAGCCCAATGCTCTACTTTAAATGTAATCAAACCAGTTTAGCATAATTATGATCATGTGTGCATGGTAAATTTGTAGACTGTGACCATCGTGCGTATAGTTATGTGTGTAAGTTAGATTGTATTGCTGCTAATGTGTGTACATTCACAAATAGCATGGTCATTATTTAAACAATAATCGATTTATAATACATGCTCTATATATATATATGCTTGTTTTAGTAAAACATTGTGAACATATGATGTCTCAGGCTAAGTGTATTGAAATTACTGGACTATTTTGGGGGGAAGTTTTACTATATGGACTCATCAAAATTTATTCTAGCAGCTCGGTTTTCTCCTTGCCTGTAGGGGGAGCCTAGTGTGCTTTTAAGGTACTGGATTGAAAATCAGAATGTCACTGTTTTGAGCCTCATCACTCCTATTAACCTTCAGTTGATAACCCTTTATCTGTTATGTAAATGTAAATGAACTGTACAAGTTGTAATCTGTTTTAGATTTATCAACCTCTACCAATCAAATTTGGAGCTCATGTTAGAAATCCAAAGTATGTTTTGCTTATTTGTGTGTTTAATCCAGAGTTGCTTAGTGGGAGCGTTCTGACCCTACTAAATTCTTGCCTTAGCCTAGTCGTTGGCTTAATTCCCAATCCACCCTATAATCAAAACTTTTAACAGCTCTAATTTTCTTTCTCACCCTCCCAGGTCTCAGAGTTTAAAACAAGTGAAACTTTCCAGTAGTATACATTCTGAATATAACCTATCTAGTATTAGTGTTGCCAAAGATAATTTTGTAACCTGTAAATTTGTATCAATGATATCAGCGTCTAGACTTTTTTTTTTTAGTTGCAGTAAACTCACTGGCTATGTGTTATAACTGGAAATAGTGGTGGTAAAGTGAAACACACACTGGACATGATAAAAAAAAATCATTACAGGGCACCTTTTACTAGGTTCACATGTATTAAAATATCCTGCCAGAGGTGATACAAACACTTGTAGGCATTCACAAACTACTGCTATTTTTCACCTGAGTATCTCCAAAATGTATAAAGTGTATCATAATTACTACAAAAAGGCCAAATATTTCCCACCCACCTGTGTCATTTCAAAGATGTCGTTAGTGTGGCTTTTGACATGATAAAGGCATTCAGCAAACTAAATGACCAACAATGTGTTGCTTTGAGTGATGTATGTTTGGTTACCCAGGTAGCAAAAAGACGTTGGATCAACACTGATTTGTGGTTTTTATTTTGGTATGTTTTCGTTGATGACCTAAAATCAACTCAAAATCCCCATCATTGTAAAGGTTATGGTTACGAACTACAACCCAACATACTGTGCTCTTGTGTGTACTGTGTGTGTACTGTGCTACTGTGTATGTGCTCTTCAACAAAATCGATTGGGTACCTTGGCTTTACAGACATGTGTTTGCTGCAGGCTGCTACAGGAAACCAGGGAATGTTTAGCAGGAAGAAAATGATGAGAAAAAGCCACACTAAGAACTTATTGTATGTCTTTGAAATAGCAAATTGTGCTATTTTCTTTTAGATTTAAATATTTGTATAAACAGAGTGTACTTGGTGATGTTCAGGTGAAAAAGAACAGTGGATGTAGTTTGTGATTATGCTGAATAGCATAATGTTGATGCCAGATCATTTCCACAGGAGTAATCAAGCCATGTTTCCAACTTTTAAATGAAAAGTTTGCCCTTTTCAGCTGGTCTTAAATAGACATCCCAGTATTAAGTGTCAAGTGTTTTTTTATTTCATAAAATATTTTCATACTGTTTGATTTGTTTTACTTACCTTATTTACTACTCTGGCAGTGGACATTATACAAATGTGCAGCCATGTTTATAAATGTGATTTTCTTTGACTCCAAAGTCAATTCCTCTCTGGAATTTCTATTTGGTCACATTATTTGTACTCTATAGGTCGAAATAAGTAATCAACATGTTTGGCCTGTTAGAACTGGTACCCACTAATTGCTGTTCATCTTAGTTATTCTTCTTCTATTAAATGATAAAGAAAAATGCAAAAATAACACGACAACAATTATCTGGTTTATGTCTGATTATTGTTTATTCACATTAGAGTACAGTGTTTGCATTGATCGATAGTTAAAGCACCAACTGCCAACCAGTGAGAAGCCACCTTTATGGCAAAAAAGTAAATCCAGAACCGGGAATTGTACAGCATCTTAAATTCACTGGCATAGCTTTCTATTGTGTATTTTCATTGTATATGATATGATTGAGTCTTTGAGATTTGACCTGAACAAAATGAAGGACAAATAAATCATCCCTGAGTGTATTTGGGATTAACAAATAGTGGGAATATTATGGGTATAAGCAAAAGCATCGATTAAAAGAATAAAAGAAAAGAATAAAGTTAGTACCAGTTATTTTTGTCTATACAGTATTGTGTGATCAGGACCTCATTATCTGAAGGTCATAAAATTTAAGACTTGCTTAGTGTAGATAAAAGATATATTATCTACATAATATTGGATTACTCAAATTTACAAAAATGGGAAAGAACTTAAATTCAAAACAAACCATCTGGCCTGAACAAAGCATCTTATAGAATGAAACGGTACCACAATGATCAGTAATTGATTGCTGAAGGTGTTCTTCTTTTCAAATATAACAAATTATTAACTATGGAACATAATATAATGACATATACAATTACAAAAATACTCTTTTAAAAAACTACAGATTCAAATAGGACATTTAGACATGTAGAATTAAATCCATTATAAAACTAAATGTAGTATGTGAATTTAAGATAATTCATTTGAGGCAAGATTGTCGAACTACTATCTAATAATATAATATTAATAATAATATCTTTTTAATCACATCATTGAACAAATAAACTATTCAAATTTAAAGCAAGTCTGCTGAATTTTTGAAATTTTACCAGCTCTTTAAGCTGGAAAAAGCCAGAGATTGTGAAATGGTATTTTTGCAAAGCTCTATGCAAGTCACATAATTTAAGTTTTGTGTTTCTTTAGCTCCATTATGAACCTAACAAAGTTTATCATTTTGTCAACATCAGTTTAAAACACATCAAATACTTAAGATGTTTTTATAATTACAATGTTTATCAATTAAAAGGTTATTGTTGAAATGTTTTGTCCTAATCAAAAACGAGATTGCTGTAAGCAAAAAATAAATTAATGTGTAGTTTGTACTGACCACCAGATTTTGTAACATAACTAAGTAAACTAATCCATGCACTTTTAGAAAACAGTAAGTACATAACAGAACAGGGATGAAAAGATGAAAAAGAAATAATGATAAAATACTGAATAACAAAATATAATAATAAAAAACATTAAAAATAAAGAAAAATATGTAAAAGTCATCCCTGGTGGTGAACTTGTTTCTCTTGGAATACTGATGGTCAATAAATAAAGTGCAAAACTTAAATTAAACAATTAAATAACTGTGCTTTTTTTAATAAAATCCACAAAACTGGAGTTTCTGTGAGGGAAATGCACATGGTATATAATACCGGTAAATATATAAACTCTGCAACTTTGTCTGTACTTAAATATCTCAAGAATATCAAATAAAGAAAAAAAACATTGGCTAATAACATTAAGAGTTTTTCCTTAAGCAAAGCAAATTCACATATTAAGTACAGTTACACGTACATGCACCTAAAACGTCAACCACCAGCTATTAATAATGAGTTTTAAACAAACACATTAAAAATGAAACATATTTCAAATCATTGTCTTATTTTGTTTAGCCAAACCGTATGACATCAGCCGATGTTACCACATTTCTTACACTTCTTGTATTCAGCTGTTGTGTTTCTGTTTAGTAAATAGTACATCCTGTTTGACATCTAAATTATACCAGGTCACAGCATGGAAAATCCTGAATGGTATCTCAAAGAAAGTTATTGGTAATTTGGCGTTGGTGCTCAAACAAGTCTTCAATCTCAGCACTGTAGGCATCTCCTAAACAAAGGCAAAGAGGTGTGAGAAGTTCAGAAACATATGAAACATCTGAGTGTTCTGTTTATTATTGTGTGTGTGTGTGTGTGTGTGTGTGTGTGTGTGTGTGTGTGTGTGTGTGTGTGTGTGTGTGTGTGTGTG
>JAOTRQ010042163.1:0-17215 GCA_028565875.1 Hoplisoma paleatum
TGGTGATGACGTAGTTGATGTAGTGACGTTTGCTATCCGAAATTTTGATTGTTATCCGAAGCAAATATTTAGTGAAAAGGTTGGTCGTTATCCGAATTGGACGCTATCAGGGACGTTCGTTAACCGAGGTTTCACTGTACATGTATACTGGGAAATTTTCACGGACATTTAGTATAATAAATGATATTAGTTCACTTTTCAAGATTCAGATTTGCCATCATCATTCTAAAAGAACCACCAATTAGACAAATTGCTTTTTGTCAGGTTGATCGGCTGTCTCAAAGTAGATTAATTTACTAGAAATTAGTTCAGTTGGATTCATGTTAGATTAATAAGCCACTGTAAGTTAACCATTTTATTTATTTTATGCACCTATTCGCAGTGGGAATTGATAGAACGCCTACACTCAGGAATGTGACCATTAAAAACACAGTGTTTCACCTGGGAGTAACACTTTTAAAATGTGATGAACTCTGCGATGTGTGAACGTAACATCATCAAAAAGTATTCAAAATGTTCCTTTTTATTTTTTTATTAAATTTGTGATCGGTTGTATGGCATAAACAGGAGTCTGGGTACGAGGCACCACTATGACAACAGAGGAAAACCAGAGAGGTGCAGACAACTGTTGGGCTGGCTCTAAGACTGTCCAATATTCCAGCCTGTTAACATTGTGTGTAAAGCAACGACGCACTACACCATTGGACAGGGATCACCGGTCACTAACCAAATGTCAAAGAAAACATTGAAAGGCATTTAGAAGGGGAAAGTTCCCTACCTTCAAAGCCATCACAAACTTCAGAAACAATGAGATTATGGAGCATAGTGTTCATGTTAAGTTATTCACAATTTTATAAATCTGTTCAAATAAGTGCAGGTATTCTAGCAATTCTCTTTGCTAATAAGTGTATAAAATAAAATGTTTACATTACAGTGACTTATAAACCAACCCATCAACCCAACCAAACTAATTTCTAGTGAATTAGTCCACTTTGAGTCAGCCGACCAACCTGACAAAAGTCTTCACAGTCATGACAATGTAAAAGCAGCCGTACATCAATGGCTATTCACTCAACAAATACCAATACCAATATTTTGATAATAATGGAGATCATGTTGAAAATTCAACACAATTTGTTTTAAATACTACGATTAAAAATGTAAAAAACGTTTTGTTCACTGTAGTGTAAAAGTAATACAATATATAATTAAATCTCACCATGGCCATTGGAGTAGTAGATCCACTTCTCTTTGTTGTGGCTAGAAGGGGAGCGGGACTTGTTGTGAATGGCTTTCTCTATAATACTGCTAGGGTCCTGTCTGGGCCCTTTCTTCAAGACCCGTGAGCTGCGTTTGACACTGCACACCACGATAATCACAAGCACCAGAAGCAGTAGCAGCACGATCATCCAAGGTAGGTGCTCGTTGATATCAAAGTGCCTGTGCATGCTGGGTCGAGGAGAACCCCTTCTGATAGGTCTGTAAGCTAAACCTTGTATCTTCTTCTCTGGTAGGGATTTGTCTTGCTCAGTAGAGGACTGCTGGAAGTGCCATGGTGGTAAAGAATCTGGAGTTTCTGCATTCTCAAAGGCACTCGAGGAGGTCTGAATCTTTGTGATGTCGAGTGCCGTTTCGGAACTTGCTAAATCTATGAAGGCTGCTGATGGCCAGGCTGAAAAACAACATAGACAATAACGTCCTATTGTCCACGTTATTCTCTTGCACACACTAAAAGTTTATGTTTTTCTAAGTAAAGAAAAATCTATATAATTTAATAACTCCTTAAAAATTACAATTCGCAATGTACACAAGTAAACGTTATGTAAACAATTCTGAATTCCCACTGAAAACCATTTCCAACACTTCCACAGACCACTTATTTGCAATCTCTTTGACACATCAGATTTGACGCGAGTCAACATCTCGGTCCACCAAACCAAAATTACCATATAGCAAAATAAAGTTTGGACAATTGCAAACATTACAGCAATTTCCTATTTCCCCATTTTGTTTAATTTAGTTACATTTAGCAAATACATATAAATTGTTGACTACATTTAGCAAACAAACAATCTTAACCTTTTTGTACATGATAATTTACTTTTGTTTGTTATATTTTCATTTTTGAAATGTATATAATCTTTTGTTCAGACCTTTGAATTAGAAGATTTACTTAGCCCTTGTTGGCTGTTTTCCCTTTAAGTTACATTGTATTCAATAGTCGCCTTTATTCAAAGAAGTTTAGAAATATACAGTCAATATGCAATTGAGAGTAAAGGTCTTAGCTCAAGACCTTAGCTTAAGGCCCTAATTGCACCAACCTAGCAAAGATGGAGCTCAACCCAGCCAGCAACCTTAAAGAAACCAGCCCAGCCCCTAGCCAACTAGGCTTGCCAAATCCTATATTAAACATTTTTAATGAAGCTAGCAAGACTAGTTGTTTTGTCAACATAATCACATGCAAACACTAAAGTAATTCATCTGCCAGTTGATTTGAGGACTTTCATACCTATAAACTATTATAATCATGTCATCCATATCATTTACAACTCCCTGGATCTGTTATGGTGCACCTGAACGCACTAAAACTGTTAAGGAATAACATAATGTGTAACAAAGAGATAATAAACACAAGCAGAATTATTATTGCCTAAAAGTGTTTCACACTTGTTTACATTCATGAGAGGAAGCAGTTATTCGTTACACGTGATTCATCGTTAAACAAGGAAGCATAACCAGGACCTTCTTGCGATCATGATGTGATCGTTCTACTTACACATAGAGTTAAACAGGATCGGTTTCTCCTAGAGTTCTTTAGGATCTTCTCCGGTGGGAGGGATGGGGGTACATTTACATAAAAACAAAAAGATGCAGCTTGCACCTTCTAACAATTGTTTCTAGTCTTGCCTGTTAATTACTTGTTAAATAGTCAGGTCTCTTAATTACTTGGTCAGATTAGGAATCTTTAGATTAAAATATAATTTTATATTTATTATAGGCTTTATTTTGTAGCTAAAATGTCCTGAAATAAAGCAGAAATAAAACCTCTCTGATTTAAACGGCAAAGTCAGTAAGTCAGCATTGCTCTTAGGTCCAGGATGTCAGTTGGTCAGTGAGTCAAGCATTCAGTCTAAACCACACATTTATTTGAATGAATTTGTGGCAAAAAAACAACAACAACCACTTACCTCCTTGTGCTGAGTCAGTGCTGGATGTTGATGATTCAATCAGGTTTGATGCTCCTGGTCCACACACGTTGTCTCTCTCCTCCGTTCCCTCAAGCAGCAGCACAAGTCCTTTTGCTTGGCAGTTAGTGTGAGGCCGACACCTAAGAATGTCAGAGGCCACGTCTGAGAAAGTGCCACGTAGGCATCTGCGACAGCGTACATCCTCTGTCTCACTACCACGTTTCCGTACACCCCAGCCAGACATGCACAGTGAGTGTTGGCGGCACTCACCAGCCAGGGCGAATGTACTGGCTGGGCATGCACATGAACGATCTGTTGTAGCCGTACATGGGGACTTTTCGATAAAAGGGACCTGGCAGTGGCTGCGACAGAGATGGCACTGCTGCTTTCCGTTCTCACCCCGTGTGAAAGTTTCTGCTGGGCAGCGACTACAGTCACGAACGCTTGTCTCGGTGCAGTGGGAAGATATGTAGGTGCCTGCTGGACACTTTTCACACGTAATCCGAGTCCCTGTGGCTGGATCAATATAGTGGTAATGGTGGATAGAGAGAGCTCGTTCAGAGCTTTGGTTTGAGGTTAAAGTCTGGCCCAAGACATCTCCAGCCAGGGTGTACAGCAGCTAAAAAAGAAGAGGAAAATACTTGAGAATGTATCCATATCAGCAATTAATAAAAAAGGTGTATTTATTAAGTGCTGAGCAACAATTCTTTCGAAACCAAGGTGCCTGTGCAGAAGCAGATGAGCCTCGTGTACGAATACTTTACAATACTAGGTTGAGGCAATATGAAAATGCAAATAGAGTATAAATGCAGAGTTCTTTACAGTAACTTTAATTTTTATTTGATTGTAAACAAAATTTTAAGACTTGTTTAAAGCTAAGATATTTCATGTTTTGTCTACTCAAGAAAGCACAGACCAAAAGGATGGGGCTGAGGGACTGTAGATGTGTCAGACAGGCACAAAGCATGCACTATAAACATTTAGAAAATGAATTTTGTTTCATATACAAAATCCACAAATGATCACAGGCTTATGCATATGCCAGCATGTCTAATTTTTTGCTTATTTAATTGATTTATATAAAGTTATGTTGTCTATGACATTCACAGCAGGCACCAGTGATTCATGCTTGATTTTATTTGTTGTGTATAATATGTATGCCTTAAGTTTTGTATTATTAAGGCTTATTTTTGAGTTTGGTAAGATATTCTTTGAACAAACTGAGTATATAAATTTCTATGGTTTTGACCATTATATCATGTTGGGTTTTACGTTTAAAAAATGCTAGAAAAAGATGTCAGACTTTACATGGTCATCATTTTAATTATAGTGTTTGTGTAAATTATTTCTTAGAGGTAAATGTTGGGGCAGTGTGAAAATTCAAATAGAATATGAATGCAAAGTTCCTTACATTAACCCTGACTTATTTGATTGATGGTTTGAAGCCAAGCTATTTCTCGTTTTGTCTACTCAAGATTATTTTGTTCATTAATAAACCTCCATTTCTGAATATCAAGCCTGCATTTGCAACTGATACGATTTAGGGATAATAATGAAATAATCATGATTTTAAAACACTGTTTTCTCTGTATACATTCTGTTGATTGCAGATGGTATGAGCCACTTTTTAATTGGTAGGGAGTTAAATCTCTATTTGGCCCCCCTTTCTAGATACAGTATGACAGTGCGTGTAGTCTAGACAATGCAAAAATCATCCATGTTATTAGATCAAATATATAAAAACACATATAGTGTCAAATATGTGTACCATTTATGCTTTTCATTCTCAATTTATAAACCAAATCCAGAAAATTAAAATTAAAAGTTTTTTTATAGTGTAGATTTTCTGCTAAATTTAACAATAACACCATATAATCTAATCTCGACATTTCATCAGCAAAGTAACCTGGATGTTTCGGATGTTTCTCTCATCACGGTTTATGGATCTGGATCTGTCTGCTCCTCGTTTTCAAACACAAAATGTACAAATGTTTCCAGACCAATAAATACCAGGGGTATCATCATGAGCACATGTAACTAATTGGAAAAATGAGAATTCATGCATACTGATTTATTTTAATGCATATCAGACATTAAGTGTAAGTGCATTTTGTGTAGATATTTATTATTATTATTATTATTATTATTATTATTATTATTATTTATCTATCAAGTCAACAATGTCTTTTTAACAGACCAGTCCACTGGATTTCAAATTGAAGCTTCATGACCGACTTTAAAATTCTGAAATGTGTGTATCGCTCAAGCAAAAAAGGGGAAGAAGTCAAAAACATCTGGGTTACTCAACTAATTAAATTAAATATTAATCCTTGGACCTTTTTATTGTTTTGTTACATCAAAACTATTAGAAACCATACTCATTTGTTTCTGAAATGATTTGTTGTTATTGGTTACTATTGGAAATAAAGAATTGAGAGAATAGAAAGCTTAGAAAATTGAGTGTAACAAGTCAGGTGTTTTTATGACAACTGCTGGAAACAACACTATTAACTCCCATGAATGGACCAGTATTATAAAGTAATTAAAGATTTATAGAATTATACAGGTGCCAAAACCATTCATAAAAGCCTTCAGCTGCCCACATCCGGCAGTTACATCAGTCTATTCCTTAACGTTGATCAAAAATAAAGTTGGAGCCTTTGTTCTTTTTAGCAAGAAACGTTTTGGCAGGAATGTGACCTGAGAAGTGATGCATAACCAAAATTTATGATTAGTCTGTTGGCTCTTAAATCTCAAATCTCCTAGTAATATAGCACCTAGATTTGGAAGATGGCTTATAGAGAAATACCATGTCAGTTATAACATTATAATGTGGGTGGTATTACTAGTTTTATTTACTATTATTTTTTTTCCCAATTGGTGGTGGAGGGGTTAAAAGTAGCCAATCAGTGAGCTTTATACTTTTCTCCTTACTGCTGATTTGCTGCTGCCTTATGAGGCATCTTCAGCAAATAAATCTTAATTGCTTGCATGAACTACAGTACATATAAGGGTAACATATGTATTTTACATTCAAGCATTGCTTGACATCCTTTTACCAATGACAATGCATTATTCCTTTAAAGTAAGTTTGCCATACATTTAGATTAGGGGTATATTTGAGGTTTAAAATAGGTACTTGTATGCATTTCTATTATATATCAAATAAGTAGTTTTTCAAAAGTTGTAAAGTTTCAAAAACTGCCTAGATAAACAAAAACATGCAGTAAAAGATGAAGATGAGCAATTCCTAAACGCTTTGTTGTCGTATCCAGCAACTGATTGTATTAAGAATGACTCATAACCTTCTCTAGCAAGCTGATGGGTGAGGCTGACCAAAAGAACAATGCAGTGTGTGTGTTTTTTTCTCATAATACATTATTGTTGTTGTGCTGCAGCACTGCATAAGTCACTTAGTAGTTACAGCCACTCAGCAGTTTTCATTCTTCTATTAGGGAACTATTGCAAATAGAGTTTTAAAATTGGTATTACTTTTATAATGGTCAGATAAACTGGTTATAAAGTAAAATAACACTTGTAATAGTGTTGTTATTTACCATTTTGAACAATACGAAAGTTCAGTACAATACAAACATCATTCCACACAGTGCAAGTCAGTGTACATTTGTGCTTCAGTGTATATTTACACTGAAACTTTCCACACATTTCCACTGGAATTCATAAATGCAGTCTGTCTACAGTCTAATTTCTTTAACTTACTAGAGGCATGTCCCAAATCGCACACTTCGAGCACTATATTTTAGTTTGTCCGAGAAACAATAAAACATACCCTGATTGAGCACTTCAAATGGCCAAATGATAGCCACTACATGCAATAAACAGACGCCATTTTGCCTATAAAACAAGAGGAAAGGAAACTGTTTCCTTTAAATGTAAGTGGTGTTAACGAAATTATTCATTCGTAGAAGTTAAACAAAAGAAAATCAAAACGATAATTCGGCAGGCTAGAAAACCGCAGTCAAATGTTAATCACTTCCCTTAAGTGTAGTGTTCCACTTGAGATAAGCACTTACCCATGAAAGTGTGCACTAAAAAGTGCTTAGTGCACACTATGCACTAAATTGCACTATACTAACTTACTACATAGAAACACTAAATTAGTATAAATTTAGTTTATATATACTAAATTACATATTAAGTTTAGGACACACGTTATGTTCCTACACTGTTTCTTTTACTACTCATGTCTGATACTAAACTAAATACTTTTCTTGCCGGTGACTCGAAGTGCACTGATTATGTCAACTGCATATTATTGTTTGGTCATTAATAATGACTCATTAAATGAACAGGGCTGCAACATCATCATCACATTTATAATAGCTGCGTATGAGGGGGTCTGTTGACTAGTGGGCTGAAGTAAGCACTGCCCACCTATAATTTTTAACAGCCAAAGTAGATGAATCATTTTATAAACAGGTGTAAGAGATTAAATAATAATCTATCTAAGTCACTGCTAATTAGGGCTGTAATGATTCCACACAATGCATTGCAATTCACGACACAGGGTTCACTCGATTCTTTTCCAAATTGTTAAAACAAAATGATGACAAAGTTTCCTTCATAAGAAGGTATCCTTATATGAAAACATTGGGGTGAAAATCACAAGCACGAAAATTTCTGTCTTCTGGTGAATGACTTTCCTGTCCAACACAATGCACTACCCAGCGTTGAGATATACTCATGGCCACAAACACATTAATGTACAGCAAATTCCTGTTATTCCAGAGCACTTCCAGTTGACCAGAGCAGTTCAACTTTGGCAGACATTTCAAAAACTGACTTTTGGTATCCAATGACATTGACCATTTAATGTCACTGGACTCTTTAGCATGACTTGTTCTACTGCCAAGGTTTGTCAATTGAGACTGTGCTTTAATAGTCAGTGATGTTTAAAAAGGATCCCCTATCTTTTTTTATGTATTAAGTTGTTATGTTTTCGATAAAGAACATTAAAATTAAAAAAGTCTTGAGTTATCACAAAATGTCGACTGTTTTCACAAAATGATTGTCTTAAATAAAACATTAATCAATAGTACGATAATTTTGTGTTACTTGTGTTGCCCAAATGTTGCAAATTAGCCAAAAAAGAAGAAATCCAGAAATATATCGTACCTGAACTCTCCTAGCAATGGAGTTAGCAATGTCCATCATTGTATCCATTATCTAGTTTTACCACCATTTAGTCCTATTTAGGGTCATGGTGGGACACACACTGGGTGAATAAACTAAACATCCGAAGAGTTCACCAATGTGTTGCAATGTACACACACAAAAAAACAAATCTCTAATTTTAGCATCTACAATTACCCTGATTACACATCTTTGGACTGTGGGAGGAAACCGGAGTACCCAGAGGCAACCACACATTAGGCTAGATCTATGTACACATTTACTTGTATAATTTTTCAGTAATGGTCATGCTATAGAAGCTTGGTTTCAATTATTTTTTATTTAAGTGAACGATTGATTTGCAAACACCAGAATGTTCCTTAGTTTAAAAAAATAATGTCATAATAATAAAGTAGGATAACATAAAATAAAAAGAATATTGATTCAAGCTTTCCACATTGGTGCTTCATGTTATAAACACATAACATGAACAGCTGTCTGGCTCAAAAACAACAACAACGTAATAAAGTTGTAATACTGTGCTATTAAGGAGTAAACAACACAACTAGCTCAGTGTAAACGCTAATAAAGTCTAGAGCTTGTGGCAGCAAACAAAAACTATTTACAAGCAAACATCATAAATAATACTGACTAGTTTTAGGAAGTATTAAAAAACGTACATGAATTATCTAATAATAACATGTTGTTGTTCTCACACCTGTACAGAATGCAGCGGTCCCTTTAAATCGGTCCAACCGAAACCTTTCACAGCACACATGGACCATATGATGTACAAATAACACGAAAGCTTTCGTTTCTTACCGTTAGCGTCCAACACGTCGACATTTTCCTGAACATAAATTGGGCACGAAACCCAATAACTGTTTTCAACATATTGAGCGGTCCAGACAGCGGTTAGTCTTTGTAATCGAGGAGTACCGCGTGTGTATCAGGAATATCTGATCCGCATTGTGCAGTTCTCTCTTCTCACTGTCCACTTCCTCACTAGTACTGGACCCTGCGTTCACCAGCACCTTTTTATAAACGGTGGCATGAAAACGAAGCAGGTTCGGGTTCGATCTAACATGCTGTTGGTTCTCTGCTCCCGCTGTAATTCCCATCGCGATGATGGATTAGACCGGAATCTTCTTGGCTCGAGCTTTGAGCAGTGTGTTGTGCCGCAAAGCGGGTGGGCACTGGCGAAACACGTCACCACCGAAACTGCTGTTGGAATACTGCGGCTCGGTTACAAATTGCTTTATAAAGTATGTGTAGTGCACTAGAAAGAGCTCTTGAAACGCTGTTGGCACAATCAGTGTAGGGCCGATGCAAAGGGAGCTTAGTGTTGTTTAAAATAGAGCTTGTATCCAAGGCGCTTGTCATTGGAGGAAGAGTGTTCCGGAAAATTGATGCTATGCGCGGACAGTTATAGGCTGGAGAAAATATGCTTTGTAATCAGTTATGGTTGTGTCGATTTATAGTATATATTTCAAAAATTATAATGTAAATTATATTTATTATTGGCAATAAACACTGACAACTTTTAGTTAAAAGAAAATGTTTTTCTTGTGTCAATTGGCACACACTTTTCATCTTTTTGTTGAACTAAAAAGTATAATGACAAAAATGATCTGAACAGAATATCTAAATATACCTTCTGCGCATTTTGTGGATTGTATGGGATTTTGCTAAAAGAACTGACATGATCATGGCAAACCCCTAATTCTGTATTCAGATACCAATTTTGTGTTGATTTTGAGTCATGCATTGAATCAAAGCCCTGTTGCAATATCCAGTCTGCTCTGGCTAAGCTTTGAGTGGTGGTCATTGACACAATACATTATTCCATTATTATACAGCATATCACATCAACACACTTCTGCACCTTTGCACCTACATCACCACCATAAACTACAGACTAAACAGCAGGCAGATTTTATCCAGATTTTATTGGTGAGAAGTCTGGGGCATCTGGTTTTCCCATGGCTCTGATTTTTACTTGTTTTATTGTGTATTTGTTGTCCGGATTTTAGCTTGGACGTTTAGGGCTAGCCATTTCAGCTTTTGGCTGATGTTTAAGTCATGATTTTTTCAAACTGCCACATTCTTCTTTTGATTTTGTAAACAAAGCTTCAACAATTTGTTTTCTATCCAGTAAATTTAGCCAAATTTGAAAGCATCTGAGAGGATGTAAGGGAATTAAATGTAAAATGTAGTTAAAGAACAATCTGTTAACTGGGTTGTATATTTATTTAGGATTATCACTTGGACTTTACTTTATTGCAACATTATTGTGTATATACGGAGATGTCTTTGTATGTGTATTACATCACCTCTCCTATTAATAAAATTAGTAATTAGTTATTCGTGCAAAACTTACAAAAACAAGTTGCAATAAATGTGCAAATTTAAATGTACTACTGTACCAGTAATATAGTTACATATGTCTGGAGATCTGGTGCAAGAACTGCAAAAAAAGTGCAAAATAAAATAGGTGCTGGTCACAAAACTACCGTAGAATATCATAACAAGGTTGATTTATCTCAGTAATTCCATTAAAAAAGTTCTATATTCTATATATAACTTCTATATTATGCCCATTCATTACAAAAAGAATGGTATATTTCAAGTGTTTATTTCTTTTAATTTGATTGTAACAGTCAACTAATGAAAACCCCAAATTCAGTATCCAGAACATTAGAATATTACTGAAGACCAATACAAAAAGATTTTTTTAATGCTGACCAACTGAAATGTTTGAATATGAAAAATACAGAATCCAATACTTAGTTGGGGCCCCATTGTTTCTGAATTACCACAGCAGTGCAGTTTTCATCTGTTATGAGAGCCCAGGCTGCTCTGATAATGGCCTTCAGCTCTTCTGCGTTGTTGGGTCTGTACCCCAAAGATTTTCTATGGAGTTAAGGACAGGCAAGTTTACTGGCCAATAAATAACAGGAATAATATGGTCCTTAAACCAGGTACTAGTAGCTTTGGCACTACGTGCAGGTGCCAGGTTCTGTTGTAAAATTAATTCTAAATCTCCATAAAGTTCATTAAGTGCTCTAAAACATTCTAGTAGGTTGCTCCCATGACCTTGGCTCCCAGAAAACACAGAGGACCAACACCAGCAGATGACATGGACCTCAAACATTATGGATTCTGTACCACTCATTTTCTTCTTCAGACTCTAAGACCTTGATTTCCAAATTAAACGCAAATTTTACTTTTATCAAAGATCATAAATGTTTGATCATTCAGCAGTAGTCCTGTCCTTTTTGTCTTTAACCCAGATGAGACACTTCTGACGCTGTCCCTACCATATCTTTTCCTCAGAGTTCTGTGAATAGCCAGCCTCTCTAACAATGACCTTTTGTGTCTTTCCCTGTTTGTGTAAGGTGTCTAAAAGACAGCAACATATAAAACTAAACTGAAAGGCAATTTAAAGGTCTTTGCAGTGGCTTTAAGTTTTTTTGAGTTTGGCACCAGGTATCTTCAATATCAAACCTTTCCACAATATTCTCATTTTCTGAGATACTGAATTTTTGGTTCATTAGAGATAAATCATCAAATTATTATTAAAAAAACCTTGAAATGCTGTATATCAGTCTGTGTCAAATTAATAAGTATAATATCCAAGTTTCACTGTTTGAATGGAATTACTGAAATAAATTAACCTTTTCCTGATATTCTAATTAATTACAGAGATGCTAACTTGAACCTCCCAACTATATAAACTAGGATAAAAGTATTTTGACCTGTTGTTTGAATCTTAGTTGCTATTTTTGCAGTGACCCTAATACGCGGTCGTATTCAGCCAGACAGATCACACAGATTACTGACAGATGTGGCTGGCACTATCTGCTGGACACGTGCACTGGGGCTCTAATGAGCTTTAACTTCACCTGGAGTGTTGACTTCTGTCACAGAAAATAAATTGACTCGTGACACAGATCAAGGTATAAGATTAGTGCTGATAATATGTATTAGTGCTCTAATTGTGTCTCACACTACCTACTTGTTCAGATGTGCTCAAAATGCCACCTATATACAATAGTTAAAATATAAATACCCAAAATATTTTCCACAGTTTTGCTTAAGTGTTAATATACTACCAATTGACTACATTAGTAAACAGGTATTACTGCATGAAAAAGTAGTTAAAAGTTGAAATCCCTACCACTTTTCAGTACACGTATTAAGTGCAGTGGTGGCTGAGTGCTGTGCTCGCGATCATAAGGTCAGATCATAAGGTTTAAGCCCCACTACCACCAAGTTGCTACTGTTGGGCCCCAGAGCCATAACCCTCAATTGCTCAAAATGGTGTACTGTTGTAATTGCAAGTCTGCTAAATGCTATAGATGTATAACTTACAAAAAATAAATTACATGGTTTTACACACATTCCTGAACTGACCAACAAGAAGATGTAACAAAACTCTCCGTCTGAGCATGAAAACATTGTTACCACCGCCACCTAGTGGTAACCTACTAAATTGACAGACCTTGTTTAGTTATCGTTTGAGTGCGTTTTGTTTTAAAACAGTTTAAGACTAGTCCAGTATATTTAATGTACTAATATAATGTGCATTTACTAATGTAAAGTAAAGCTTAAGTAAAGCTTAATTCCTAGCAACGCGCCTGGTCAGCTGTAAACTAAAGAACCATTGAAGTCACGTGTTATTAGGAGAACGACACAAGCACGTTGTGAACCTGTGCTCCCTCTGCTGGCCAAAGGAGACAACACAGTAGCGCTTGGGTCAGTTTAGCATTCACCCTATCATGATACGGAATTAGGATTAAGCAAATGAAAATTTAAGAGAAGTGTACAGATAAATAGTGTACAGTTAAATAACTGCGCTGTCCCCCCGTTGCCACCCATAATAGTTAAGCTGTTCGTTATTGTCTAAGGCAAAAACAAGTAAACGTTAGTGTCTGTCTGTTCATAGTAAAGGTGGGTTAAGTGTCATTGTGAATCAATACATGCACCTGATATCCAATACTGAACGTTAAAAAATGAAAATCTTGTAGTTATTATAACTGCATTTTTTATGTGGTCTCTGTGTCTATCAATTTTTTACAACCTCCAAACTACATGCACAAGTTAAAATGCTTCTTGGGTTAAGTAAGTGTATATATTAGACTGTTTTGTCCACCAATGGACTGGAGCAGTGTACTGCACATGATCTGCTCCACCTTCCATCTATCCATAGACCCTAAACAGGAAACAGTGGTTAATGAAAATGAATGATAATAATATGTAAATAAAATCTATTGAATGACTTACTCCCTGCTAGTGACCTGATGCAAATAACACATGGCTGCATTATCCTGCACAAGGAGAAGCTTCAGCAGAATTGATTCTGCTCATCACAGCCAAATTATATTTAGCATAAACAATAAATAGGTTTGTTATTCTGTAGGTTTGTTACAATGTTAATATAATAATAACCCAGTTTCAGCTAAATAAATACAAATCTGACTACATAGCATCTCACTAGCAGATGTAATATGTGTAATTAAATATTGTTGGAAATACACACATCTGGTTTGATTAAAGTGGACAATATACACTGCATTATTTATTTTTCTATAATTAAATATAATGTGAATTATAATTGTTTCTTTAGTTCTTTTTTGTTTTGTTTTTATTGCATTGGCTGTTTTTTATACTAGTAACGTTGTAAAGCTGTTGAGCATCACTAAGCTAGGCTAAATGTACTATAAGTGTAATATTGCTATTAATTTTGATGTTGTCGTTGTCAGGATGGCAGCTAACACACAAAGATCAAATTACTGTAGGAATAACTATGACCAGACCTTGATTGTGGCAAAATTAGAAACAACAACTATAGTTTAAAGTTTACCAAAATGGCTGTATAAACTTCAAGTTAGATGGTGCTTGGCATAGCCTTGAACAATTCATCATCAACATTTTTTGTCTTTTAGGCAAATGTACTTGAGTGGCCCAGCCAGAGCCTCAGATTTATATTCCCATCAAACATTTATGCAAAGACAGAGTCAGTTCTTAAACACTTGTGTCCATACCTATGCTATTATAACCAGGTTTGCATCTACAAGTTTGTTTTTTGTGATTTTTAATTACAAAATGTAACAAATTTATTTAAATGTAATCCTGTTATCCTGTTACCATCAAATATATTTACATGTTTATAATTGTCAAAAAAAAGAGTTTGTGTAAACAGTTTGAACCCAAAAAATTTCAAGTATTGATTGATATACTTTGGTATATAAGTACGCTTGTTTATATACCACAATTGCTGGACATCAATGTTAGTCAGTCCCAAAAGCAAAGCATCACACATCATCAAAAATTTCCTTCGGGATTAATAAAGTACCTACCTACCTACCTACCTACCTACCTGCCTGCCTGCCTGCCTACCTACCTGCCTGCCTGCCTGCCTGCCTGCCTGCCTGCCTGCCTACCTACCTGCCTGCCTGCCTGCCTGCCTGCCTGCCTACCTACCTACCTATCTATCAAAAATCACCACTCAACAAAAGCTGATTTAACCACATGAGCAACAAATTACTTTATCAATGAACGTAAACATACCCTGAAGCAGATAGGTGGCATCTAAGATGGACTTTCACAGATGGAAATGTGGGATCAGAAAATCCAACATTTAAAAACTTTTTTTTGATAGTTAGAAAAATGGAACCTGTGTGTTCCGGATCAAAGATGAAAAAGGGCCAGACAACTTGTTTTCAACAACAAGTCCCAAAGTCAGAATCTGTGTTAGTGCTTTTGGCAAATACTTTTTACAGTTCTGAGATGGCATCATTAATGTAGAAAAGTTCATCAAGAGTACAACATATGCTGCCCTTAATTCATTTTCTTTTCTTGGGACGTTTATTCAGGCAATGTTTTATTACTGTTATTATTATTATTATTTGCAATTACTGTATAAGCAATATTATTTTGTGGGTAATTCATAATATTCAGCAAAACAATAATACTGCATCATACTGTCGAATCAATTTAATGACATCTATGATACATGAGTATTCTTGCATGCAGAACATGGAGTCTTTGCTTGTACGCGGCTAAACTGATTTGCATTAAATTTGACTTTCAATCTGTTGACAGTATTCTGATATTGCACAATCAAAAAGAGGACTTTTGCACTTCCTTAAACATTTACTTTGATAATTTTACATTTTTACATTTACTTACATAAAAAGCTAAAGCATGTAATAAGTTGTAGTCTCTAAAACAATAGATACATTTGGTAGACTTGCTACACATTTCAGACTACCGAAAGACTAAACTAAAACTACAGTGGCTATAAAGTTGAGAGTTCGAATCCAAGTTTGAATCCAACTTCTGCCATCTAGCCACTGTTGAGTGAGTTACTAAGTACTAAGTACAAGTAAAAACTGGAGTTTGGACTAATACTTTACATCTAGTGTTAATCAAGCCAGTGTCTCAATTATCAATCAGAGAGTGCAGAGGCCTAAGGGCTAAATTAAATGGACAGAGCTGTTACAAAGCAGTCAGGCAAGCAATGGCACAAATCAGATGAAACATCACCCACCATAAACTAAAACATCACTTTTACTCTAAAGTCTGTTTCACTTATAATTAATGAATTGGTGTGTCTGCTCTTGTTAAAGCCATTTTTGCTTAGAATAACTATTTTTGTATTTTACGTCTAAGGCAAAAATTTGACAAAATTTACTCCAGTGTTGTCTGAGCACACGCACACACTAACACACATGCACACAACATTCACATAATGTAAAAAAGAAAGAACCATAGATTACCGGAATGTTTGTTTTTATGATGTAAATTTGTGAAGGGTTATTGTTTTAACTTTAAAAATGTAGTCTTAAATTGTTTTTATCTGTAGTTAGTAGTGCTAGTGAGTGCCGGTCACATCACATCAAAAAAAGTGTTGTAGCACAAACACAAAAATACAAAAGTATCAGGAATTTCACTTATCAGATGAAAATATATTTAGAAATCTGCCAGATATTCATAGACATTTAGAAATGATACACCCTACAGGTAGCAGAGCTGAGAATCCAACTGGTTTGACATTAGAATGCGCCAGACATGTTAACCACCCACATGTTAAATCCTAGACTTGTATTTTGTACAAGTGTATTTTGCAACTTCCAATTCTAAACAAATCTTCAGATAAATTGTTTCTAATACTTATACCAGGGTTTAAATAAATAGCACTTGGTGGGGCAGTCATGTTTACCTATGTTACATTTAATTGCACTTTTTGTTTGTTAGGGAATTGCTTTCTGCAGTTTTGCAGGGAATTGCAAGTACAGTCATCATCAAATGACCACAATTTTTGTTTTTTACTAAGTTTGTTTTGTCAGATGTTGATACTGTATAATGAAATACAAGTACATTTAATTGTTGCATATATTTTAAACTTTTTGTTGACAAATACATCTAGTTTAAGCAAAGACATTTTTTATTGATATTTGCATTTGCATATTATATTAATGATATTTGCGCCTCTGTATTTAAGACTTCTGCAAATCACCTTTGAATCAGTTTCTGGGCAAAATCTTAAAGGATGGCAATCCAAGCTTGTCTAATCAAGGCTTGGAGTTAATCACAGTTTCTGGATTTTTGCTTGTCCGAATCCACGCCACTGGATGAGAAGCAACCCCACACATAAATGGTCTGAGGGTGCTGAAATATTAGTTCATTCATACTGGACACAAAACATCAGCCGTGGTTGTCAATGTCTGATTTTTCTCCTTACGATGTGCCCACCTGTCTTCTTAATCTCACAATCTAGTAATTTCCAGTTGCAAGTTGATTCATTGCCAATGTGTTCAATCAGCAGCACCCTCTTTATCCACCAGTGTTGGGTTCCCAGACAGAGCATCAAATGATCATTAAAAGTG
>JAOTRQ010042271.1:0-17213 GCA_028565875.1 Hoplisoma paleatum
TTTTCCTTTGTGAGGCCGTTCAAATTGACGAAACGCAAGTCCTTGCGAAATTCCATTGGTCCTTCGACTAGTCGACCTAAGGAATTTGGCCGACTAGTAATTTTTTCGGTCGACCAACGAATAATCGATTATTTGCGGACAGCCCTAAATCCTACACAAATTTTTTGTTGACAAATACATCCAGTTCAGGCAAAGTGTGATGACTCTTCTTAAAGAATTCTGCGATTCGCTTCAGCATGTATCTCAAATGATGGAAAGCCATTCTCGCCTAATCAGTACTTGGAGTGAGTTCTGGGACTTTATATGGCCATGGACACAAACTTTTGATCCACTTGCTTATCACTTTTACCTAAAGATGCTCTTAGAGGATGTTTCGATACCATTTCTTATTCACTGTAGTTTTTTTATTATTCATAAATCATTTTTGGTCCTCCATACAAACCAATAAATGCCAGCAAACAATATCAAAATTAATAGAACAGTGCAATAACTAGTTCAGTCAATTGCCCATTAATATCAGTATAAAATGATGATAATCACATTGTAACAGCATTTCATGCACGTTACGTGACTGAACCAACCTCATTACAGTCGTCCACCAAGATGAAAAAGAGGTCAAAGCGGGACATGATTGGTGCAGTCAGGTTTACATTCTGCTTAAGTGATCTGGAGCGGTCATAACGGCCATTAGTGGGATTCGCCGCAGCCAAGATGGACGTCCGGGCATTCAGTGTGGCCTGGGTGAAAAAATAGAACGATCATTAGTCTATTACAAATTTAACAAGTTTACCCACTTAGCTGGTCTTTTCTTAGAGCATGAAATTAGAATTGAGGTCGGTCATAGTGGGGTACTTTCAACACACAGTTGTGTTTTATTTCACAATGTATAGTGAAACACGTTTAAACATGCTAGTGAACACACACTAAAGGGCAGCACAGGCCACACCCTGGGAGCAGTTCATTTCTCTGCTCAAGGGCATTTCAGTCGATTATTGGAAACCCAGTCACTAATAATCACCCCAGGTAACACCCCAGGTCCAGCGATCTTATAATCATAAGAATTAAAATAACTGTGAGAAGAAAGTGTTGGTAATGGGTGGGGTAAAAGATGTGCATTAGCCTGTATGATACCTTGACTCCTGCTTTTGTGATGGAAATGGTCTGCTGTTCCATAGCTTCATGAATGGCCACCTGATCTCTTGTCTCCATTTTGTCAAATTCATCAATACAGCAAACTCCCTGTAGTCGACCACAGCACATGTTATAATCATAGTTGAGGGAAGACATGTATTCCAATTAAAATATGAAATACTGTATTCCAACTTCAAGTAGCATAATACAAAAAGAAGTGGAGGTTAAGCGCAGATTTTTATTCCACTAAAGTGTATTTCAGTTTTTGTACATTATGTTTAGTGAACAATTGTTCATCAAGTCAGTTGCCACTAGACGATTAACATTTTATATTCTACATATCCACACAACAGCTCATCAAATGTATCCAGACTGTGCACTGCAGCTCTGATTTCTTTAAAGTTTCTTGTGTATTTGTGGACTCACATTGTCGGCCAACATCAATGCACCGGCCTCAATGACAAACTCGTGCGACTCTTCATCTCTGACCACAGCAGCGGTGAGACCAGCTGCACTAGAAGCTTTTCCGCTGGTATACACTGCACGTGGACTGAATTCTTCCACATGCCTGTCACAAATACAAAAGCAAGTTGAATTAAAACTGACACAGGCTTTTCTAATCAACCTCCAAATGTTGATGTCATAACTGATATAATACAGACAATACAATACAACTTCTGGGTGTGTTGCTGCTCATTTTGGTCAAACACTTATTCATAAATAAGGTTAATGATGAAATCCATACAAATGTTAATTCATGTTTTCAAGTCATCTCTCGTGTCCACAACTGTGTGATGCTTAGTGGGAGTATTTACTCCAGGATCAGGTGTAGCTAAGACCTTATTCAGTCAGTGATTACATGGAATTTAAACAGTAATGTCCATTCTTACTTGAGGAACTGGCTCTTGGCTGTGCTGGGATCTCCCACAATACACACGTTGATGTCTCCTCTTAGAGACGTGCCCTCCATGGTGGTCTTGGGGACTCCACCGAATAACATAAGCAGAATGCCTCGCTTAACTTCATCGTTACCTGTGCAGAAACATTTACTCAATCTACGTTCCCTTATGTAGTGCTAGTTTATAGAATTATATTGTGGTACCATATAAGTAAAAGGTAAATAGGTGATCAGCCCTTGTCACAACATTCTAAACCTTGCTTAATAGCAGCTCAATCATGACCTATTAAGTATGAGACAAACCCGGCAAACCTCGGAACACAATTCTAGTTCTTGAACCACCAGGCCATGACCGGACCACAAAGTGTTAAGAGTTAATAAAACTACGCATAGCAGCTATAAGTACAATCATATAGTTATAATAATGTGCCTCGTCCTATGACATTTATTAACTTAATGCAGGCAATGTAATGCTGACTTATGACCAACCATGGATGGTGGGGAAGAGGCTGGTGCAAAGATTGTGGTACAGGTTCTTATCCTGGCTCATCTCAAAGACTTTGTCCCACTCCTTTACTGACATCTGATTCTTAATGCTCTCGGCTGTCTGCTCTTCATCCCGGATCTCTTTACCACCAAACTAAATAAAGAAAAACGTGTTAAAATATAGTTTTTCAGTGTGGCTCACCATCTTGGTTTCATGTGACTATATCTTACCCTGGGATTGGTGGGTGCCACGTGACAGGCCAGGAAAGCCAATTTGTAAGAAAGCTCCCGAACCCCGAGAGCTTTAAGGCCACGCAGACCCTCGTTCTCATAGCCCTGAGCTCCCGCTGTGCGAGAACTGGTTTCTGCACGCACACCTAAAAGACAACACAAATCTAATGTCAGACAGATCCTGATCAAGTCAACTGTGGCCCTTGTGCCTATCCAGTCAATATGCAGCTTTTTCTTATTGTTTGGGCATAACATTTATTCTCTATATAACCAAAAGTATGACAACTGCTCCAACAATAAAGCCACATGTATGAAATAAACTAAACAATCTTAACATCCATCCATTATCTTATTTTACCTCTGCTTAAAGTCTAGGTTGTCTCCGTGGCAATTTTAAGTGTCATTGCGATGTTATTCTCTTCGCTGCTCTTTTACCCCCATTTCTTGTATTCTCTGTGTCCATGTCTTATGTGTGCTCAATGGTGAGTTCTTTATCATCAATTTTCCCAATCTATTTTGTGGTGTTTTCTGTTAAGGATGGTGCTTTGTAAGAAGACTTTCCAGTAACAATTTCAGCATCTCTAACGAACTTGACTGAATGTCTTTGGACTGTGGGAGAAAACCGCAGTACCCGGAAAAAACCCATGCACACACAGGGAGAACGTGTAAACTCCACTTCACCCAAAAATCTAACCCAGGATGTCTTGCTGTGAGCCGACAATTGCTAACCTCCTTTGTGGTTACATAGATAAAGGAAAGGTTTGACCAATTTGATCAGGCGAGCCTTTAACCGTGCATGACCTCAATTGCTTTAAAGACACTTAAAATAGTGTTCCTTACCCAAATAATAATTGGCTGGCTGGGTCTCATTTTTATTAATGAATGGAACTAAGTAGTTGACAAATTTTGTGTAACAAATGGGCAATATTAGTGATATCTATGTAGTATAACTATGTGGTAAACGTGGCTCTATAAAATGGACATATCGAGCAATGCATACTCATATTCCCAGCCCAAAATAACAGCATCAAATTCTGTTTATGTATAACGCCGCTACCTGTCGACGCGAGTTGCGATACGTCGGGCACCACAATAAGGCAGCCAATGAAGTCACACTTATCACCAGCCTGTGCTGACTCCACCGCCTCTGCCCGCAGGATCACCTCCATGCTTCGTGGAATAGAACCTCGTGGCAACTCTGCCTGTGTCTCCTGAATCCGCACCTGAAAGTCAGGACAAAATCCCTCATCATTAAAACCCTCATGGTGTATAAGTATAAATAAATGTGTGTCGCATGGCAAACAAGTACAAAGGCAGTCTCAAAAAAAGTGTGACACCCTTAAAAATACATTTGTAAGTTATTGTCTGCAACAGACCAAGATAAAGGTATGTTCTATTGGCTTTCTTCTAGTTAATAAGAACAAAAGAGAAAATTAGGATCATGTTCTTAGCGACATCTTGTGCTTCACTCCTGCCCATGTATAATAGCTAAATGGAAAGTGCCTCAATACTGAACCACTGTCTGTTAAACTAAACACCCCCCCCCCAAATGGTACCCATAACAACACATCCAGTTTCAATTTCAATAATGATTTGATGACCATTAGAACAGTGAAAACTTTTTGAAAAATGTATACGTAGTTCTACATAATCACCTGTAGAGGTTTTGTTTATTTGCAAGTATGTTCCATGGGTATCCCTAGTAAAATATATAAATGGGTTCAGGCAAAAAAGAGTGAAAGTAACCATCTAACCTTCTGGAAGTCGATGAACTTGGACTTGTTGGTGTCTAGCAGAAAACGGCGACGATTGTTGCACACTGGATTACGACAGATGCTAGGCTGAGTGTATTTAAACTGCTGCTCCACATCTTTGATGATACTCTGGCAGTCCAGACACAGAAATGTTCCACTCACTAGCTCTGGATGCACCGGGTGGGTGCGCACCACCTGCCCACTGATACGCACCAGAGAGCCGATGCGCAGCGTGGTGAGCTCTCGGATCCTGAAATTTTTATCATTATTTTTAATAGATGACCTTTCCCTTATTTTGAGATGTGTAAGAAGCCAATAAGACTATAAATGACAATGCATGAACCTCGTTTCTGAAAACAATTGGAAGATTGTGTGTAGAGAATTTTGTAAAAATAAATTCTCTAGGTCCAATATCTATAGTTTTTATTTAACTGACAAACATTTTCAGTGATTAAATTAAATGTTTTTCAATACAAAATGCATGTAAAATGTAATATTGAAATCTTATGTAACACAAAATGAGGATAGATTTGTAACACGTGAAGGAATCATCACTGGGTATCACAATTAAAAACAGACAAGAATTTCATATGCTATTTTTTTATATTGATTTTATGAATATAAATATTGATGCTTTTATTTTCTGCCCAAATTTTGGGTTATGTTGGAGGATTGTGTGTGCACATTTACAACATAAAATAAGAGCTGTTAAAATAATTATAATAAGTGAAAACATTTAAAATATTTTCTTTTTACTCTTACTTGAAAGATTTTGTTTGTCACTTTGTAAGACATCTACTTAACATTGACATTTGTATGCCGTCTACTTACTTGTGCCTGGTTGGCAGGTCCTGAATGGCCACGTAAAATTCCTTGGCAACTGGAACATTCCCATGATCCTTGGCAAAGTTGCGGACAGCTCGACACAGATATGGATAGATTCTACAAATACAAATACAAGAAACAGAAAAAGCTTTTAACAACATCCACAGTGTGGTGCAAACCTAAAATCTAGACGAAGCACAGCAAGTTAAACATTGTAATTTACATAATTAAATAATGAAGTTTTACAAAAGACAGAAGTTACATATTTATATTTTATAATGCTGTGTAAATAAAGCGTGAACTGAATTTTTTAATTTTAATTAATAATTAATTTAATAAATGTCTCCAAAGTTGGCAAACTTTTTGTACTCTATGCCAATTAAAAGATTTACCTGTACGTCATGTCATGGTACCATGGAATAAGCCAGCCATACAACACTAATAATTGCCAAAGACTGCAACACCAATGCAATATTCATCACGCACTTACTGTGTGTGCAACACACACAAAACTAAAAAAGGCATTTGTTTTTGATGTTAAGTAAAAGTTCATAAAACTTCACTGTCCAAAAAATGAGCTTTGGAAGTCAGACAGTTTTTCTCGAATGATAAATACCCTTCCATTTAAAATATAATTTTAATATAAATTATAAATATAATATTATATGTATTTCACAGGCTGTATGGGTGTATAATGAAACATAGCATTTCTCACCTGTAATACTCTTCCTGAATGGTAGTTGCCAGTTCTTGGTTAAAACCCTCCAAGTCAGTAAAGCTCACCAACAGTGTGTTACGCTCTGGCCGTATCAGTTCCTCTGCATCCCCCAAATACTTCACCTCTCCATCACTGTTCTGGAACCTGAAAACCACAAAGATCAGATCACATCAAAGTGGAAACATAATGATACTGTTAGAGTAGTCTAGGTGTTGTTTAGTTTAATATTTCATTTAATGCAATACAGTTCCAGATACATTTCTTTACTAGCTTTAAACCAAGTAATCACATGCCGTTAGTCTCTTAAACAAATAGTGAACATTACTGTTTAAAGAACTGTTTGCTAGAAAGATTGTTCGGGATTGTTCAGGGTGCAATAACTGGCTAAAACATAAGTAATAAAAAACATAAATGAACTTTTTTTGTAATAGTGTATGACTTAATGATGCTTCATAATACTCATCTTAGAGCTGGGCCCAAGAAAAAGTTGGCAGCCTTCAAGCCCAATGGAAATCGTTTTGTTCGTTGTTGTTTACATTTGACTTCAATATATATATCCGTGTTACAGTGATATAGACTACTACAATAAACATTTATATCATGTTTTTAAAGAATAAAAAATATGTATGTAGCATATTTACATTTTAATGGGTTCTGATATATGTTCCACATGGTAAGCACTAAATACAATACAATAGGTACACAGTAGCATTACTTACTCTTCCAAAAATGCCTGGAATAGTTTCTGACACTTCTCAGCTAATTCATCCTTCACCACCTGACCAGCATTTTCCAACGTAGGTTCCACAACGTCCATTTTTAACTGTTATTACAGAGTTATAACCAAAGAACAAACTGCGCAGCAAACTACACCGAACGAGCTGAGCTACAGTTTTCGCGCGAAATAATTAATCCACGTGATCATTTTCCCGCCACATGCAGCCAATCAGTTATCCGCTTAAAACTTCTTTGAGTTCGATTGGACGAAAACGATCTCTTTCCTCCCAAGAGTTTCTGCGCGGCTGTGACGTCGAACCGGAGTTTTAAGCCCAGAAGAAAGAGAAACAGACATGGCTGCTCAGCTCACGCATATGTTTAAAGTTCGCGAAATGGGCATACTTTTAAAATGTATCAAGACCACATAAAACGATTCTACTTAAAACAAAAACCAACAAAAACCAAGCCTTTAAGACTGAGTTCCCTTCTTTTAAAACACAATAGCAGCATTTTGTGTGAACCTAAATAGTCAAACGTATTTGTGTTGTGTAAAGTATGAAATTATCCCGTTTTTATGCACGGGCATCACATTTTCTCACTAATTTTAAACAAATAAATGAAACGACACCAGCAGGTAAACGTTATTAACTGCTGAAAGTATAACTGAAAGTATATACTGTATATATCACCATGTGCTGTTTCCATCACCATTAACTAAAGAAGACTTTTAAAAGAATTTTAATATTATGTTTATGATTAAATTCATGACAGGAAGAAGTTACTTATTGCACAAGATATATTAACTCAGGTTTATATCAAACATAGTATTTGGTATATTATTATATATAATAAACCTGACAGCATGTTTTTGGACTGTGGAATAAAAACTGAAGTACCCAGATAAAAAAAAACCAGTGAAGATGCAAAATCCACAAACAGTGGACACAAACATAACCCAGGAACATAACCTTCTTGCTTTGAGGCAACAGTATATAATATATTCATGCTCTATACACATGGTATCATGCCTATATGCATACATGTACATGCATGGTTTTAGTATGTCTTAAAAATGGTTGGTAAAAATTTAATTTTATTAAAATGTATGTATAATTATGGATTTAATATTTTTGCATTTTTAAATGTATTAAATGATTGAACTCTTATTAAGTGATTGATGAGACTGCTGTTTTGCAGTTTTGAAAATTCTTGCTTGATACTTCGCCTTCTGCAAAACAAAAGCTGCACCCAAAACCCTACACTTTTACATTTTGGGCACTATATTCTAGAACACATCCGAGAAACACAATGAAATGGAGCAAAACAGCCAAAACTCCCCCACAATTTTACTTAGGCAACTCAAAGGGAAGAACTTTCGACAAGTTAATACCATCACAGAATTAGAAGCAGAGGCAGCTGCTTTGTATAACTGTAAGTAGCGTTAATAAAAAATATTCATTAGTATTGGTAAACCAAAACATACAAAATAAAAATAAATCATGTAAACAAAAGCTGGCAGACATTTTGGCAGAGTGCAGAACCACGATCATATGTTAGTCTGCCACTACCCACAACACAATGTTAGTGCATGGAATGGGTTGTGATTAAAGATCGTTTTTTTCAGAATCAGAATCTTTATTCGCCCAGTATGTTTACACACACAAGGAATTTGTTTCCGGCTGTTGTTGGCTCTCTACAATTTACAAAAAATACAATATACAGTCAAGACTATATAGACAATGAATTTGCATATGTACAGAAAATATAAAAAGAATACAAGATAAATAATAAAGTAAGGTGCAGTTCCATGTGGCATGTAAACAACAGTTAGCAGCGGTTCATTTTTAAATGTTAATGAGTTATGATGTTAATGAGTTAATGTTTAATTAAATTCTTCAAATTAAAAAATGTATACTGACTGTCAGTAGATGGCGTCGTAGGATAAGTTTGTGGTGACTGAATTAATAAACTGCAGTGTATAGTGTCCTACAGAGGGCGTCAGTAAAATGTATTTTTCTATTATATTTACTTTAATTCAAGACTAAGATTGCGATTACAGTCATGACAGGACAGAATATTTATTATCTTAAGTTTTTAGCACCAATATTGTTAGTTCAGTCAGTCATTGCATATGTCCAATTTCCTTCACTTTAATTAATGCCTTTGAACTGTTTAAAGAAACCAGAGCATCTGGAGTAAACCCACACAAACACGGTTAGAATAGGCAAACTACACACAGAAAGGACCTGAGATCAAACTCGGCACTTTCTTGCTTTGAGGAGACGATGCTTTCCACCTAACAAGTTGTGTGTTTATAATTTAGAATACTCTCTTCAGATTACAGATAGTTTCTGTCAAATTGTTGTCTCACCTGTCTGTGTGTGACATTGTAAATGGACACAAAGTCATGTACAGATCTTTTAATTTTTTCCCTCAATCTGAATTATACTTCAGAGTCCACCCAAATATACACACATACACTTACACACACTTGCAGACCTGATACAGGTTCATGGGTACAGACTGTGCATCAAGATGTCTGTTGGCAACAGGGCTTTTTTAGATTTGCAGTTTCGTAACTTTGAAACACTTTAAGTCTTTTTCTTTGCTGTCTGCAGGCTGAAGTCGAAGCGATGGCTTTAGTCAGCACTTATTCCTTACACAATTAGATCTTAATCACAGGAACACCCCAATTGTTAAAACTATAATTTTTACTCATGTAAGTTATCTTTTTAGGTACCTAAACATTATGATAGCTATAGACTCCTTTAGACTTAAAAAGAAACCTCTACATTTTGTGGCTACACTGATGTACATAAATACATCATGTTTTATGCCCATTTCCCTCGGGCATTTCCACCAACTTTGTTTGGGCCACAGAGAGCTGCAGACTATCCCGTGTCCCTTCTGACAGCTCCGGCTGCTTTTTCTCACCTGCTAGTACAGATCTGCCCTTAGAAACCCCACACACACACGCACGCACGCACGCACGCACGCACGCACGCACGCACGCACACACACACACACACACACACACACACACACACACACACACACACACACACACACACACACATTGTTGTTTAGACTGGAAACCCAGCCAAGGGTGTAGTTAGTAACTTCTTTTGGGAAACACACCCCAGGGCAGTAAAACAGCTAAAACTGAACATGTCGTTTGCTAGTGTGCTAATGTACTTTATTTTATCCTGTGATCCAAGTGACATAACCTCACGTCTGTGTGCACTGCTTTTAGTTTAATTAAAAATCAGTTAAAGAAACAGTTAATAACTAGTTGTGCCTAGATCTAAAGTTTTGAAATCTGCCAACTCACACAAACATGATTCAGCTTCTAGCAGTGCTGACTGAGGTAGTGCAGATGTGCCAGGTCAGAGGTCATTCCTCTGAGGTTAAAGCTGCATCGAGTGAGGTAGCTACTCCAAACAAAAGATTTCAGCATTTGAGGAGTTTCGTCAAGAAAAAAGCACTTTGCAACCCTTAAGGATTTAATGGCCATGTGTTGCAAAAGTGAAAATCCCCTGGTGTAACTTTATTGTAAGGTGTGTTGA
The DNA here is from genome assembly GCA_028565875.1 of Hoplisoma paleatum. Lineage (NCBI taxonomy): Eukaryota > Metazoa > Chordata > Actinopteri > Siluriformes > Callichthyidae > Hoplisoma > Hoplisoma paleatum. Next base: position 10,327 of record JAOTRQ010042271.1, read on the forward strand.
TAGCGGCTTTATATAATTATATGGACTGCATTTGCATGCAGGGGCCTGTATTTGCTACCATGCACCAGTTTCTATGCTACAGTTTATTTTGGAAGTACAACATCTTAAACAATATATACAGTTGCAAGCACAAAAATCTCCCAACATATTTTAAGGATTTCTCTATTAGAATGTTTTGGTTTTCAAAGCTGTTTAGGAGTTTTTAATGGACTCAAACTAAGCAGAAACATAATTAAGCATTTGGGAACTCTTTAATGATCCTTCATTTGCTTCACCTGTGATGACTATACAAACCCCACCCATGAAGATCTTCAAGGTGCGTTGTAGGCATGGGGAAGACAAAGGAGCTTTTACAAAGTTGAGAGAGGAGAATATTTTATCCAATCTCAAATGTTCATGGATAAAAGAAGATTTCCAACATTTCAGACATTTAACATTGCAAGAGACGCCATTGGGAGTGTTGTAAGGAAATTTAAAACTTGTGGACCAGCCTGTAAACCTGTCTGATTGTGGCAAAAAGCCCAAATTATCAGAAAGGACCATATAAGAGCAATATAGACAGGTCAACTAAGAACATTTTCAGTGATTGTAAAACACCTTCAGGATGACATAATGAAGTGTTGCAGTGGCAACTATAAGAGACGCACTACATAACTACATAAAGAAGAACTTCACGGCTGGACTCCAAGCTGTACTCCACTCTTAATCACAAGGAACATGCAAAAATATGCCAGAACAAATGTAAAGAATTCAGAGATTTTATTGGAGTCCCAGAAATACCGGACATTTTCAAGCGGAAAGTGATGTTTTTGTTGACAAATTAAGCCTTGGTGATCATTTGACTTTCTAGCAAGACAATGATCCTAAGCACACGTCCATCCAACAAGTAAACCAAAACCTGGGTAAGAAAAAGATTCTGCAATGTATTGGAGTGGCCTTCTCAGTCAACTGTTTTAAATACAGTTGAAAATCTGAATCACGTATGCATCAATAACAATTCTCTGCCCCACTTAAGATCATAATGGGGAACTTCGTAATGTACGGCAACACTTTGCCAAACAATATTATACAGCAGTGATACAACAAGAAGATTTGACTAATACTAATCTAGTTCTAGTCTGTCATAATCACAATACACAATTTTGCTCTGAGTTATGCTCACAACACATCAGATGTTTTAGTTTTTTTCGCCTTGCTTTTATGCTGCACATTAGCACAAAAATAACACAATTCTGGTATGAATACCGAATCATTTTAAACCCTCCTTACTTACTTACATTTGTTTTTGTGACAAAATGTAGTTTGGGAGACCAGACAGACTCGTCAGAGTGATTGATGGTTTAATGTGTGACCCCCTATCACTGATTAATCATGTAATCTAAAAACTACAACGACTGATAAGACTCCTGATAACAAGAGATCAATTTGTATCCTGTGACTTGCACAGTGAAATTTGCTTTTGTAAAACATATTTGTTCATAAAATGTTGTTTTACTGTATTTAATGTGTAATGGCATCAAGTAATGTTAATTTTTTGTGTCACTAAATACCAAGCCTGTTTATCCTTTTGTTTTTAAAAATTAATACATTTTTGGGTTGCTTGTAAAAATGCACCTGTATCACTATGGTTGTTTACAGCTGACTGTGGGAACATCTGAGCAAGTTAGCTTCTTATTGCTAATCTATGAAGGACAATCATTGTATGAAGTAGCAGGTGTGGAAGTGTGTTTCAGCCTGTGGAAGTAAATGTGTTTATGATCCCAGCTGAAACTGAGAGAAAGCTCACAATACTTTTCCGTTACACACAGGAGGCCATAAACAATACTCACACACATACACACTCGCATGCATATACGCAGGTAAACAAACAAAAATGGTTCTGCCATTTTACCCAGCGGTCATTCTCAGCCTTAGACTGCTGTTTCCTCTGAGAACGCTAACACGAACTGGCCTTGTTGCCTCAGGTGGTGCCACTCAATTGCTCTTTGCTTTGCTTTTTTTGGCCTTGCTAACCCCCCACCCTTTCCCCCCAGGGACAAGGATCTGGGAGTTCACAAACTAGTTTGCCAGGATCTGAGACAAACATAAGGAAACAACTAACTAAAATGACTAAAAGTCTCAGTGAATCTTAATTATATTTTTTGTTTTCTAATTGATTCTTATATTATCACAGTACGAAACAATTATGCACAAAGAAGTTTAAATGATTGTTCTTGGAACATCAGTTAAATGTAATTCTCATGCTAGAACAGTTCTGTAAAGAAATATAGACTTTGTTTGAGAGGTTATGTTTTTATTATTTCATTTTCTAACGCATTTGTACATTATGTACTTATTTATGTACGTATTTATGAAACTAAGACCTAGTACAAGTGTATACGGATATTTTTTTAACCAGGATTTTTTCATCTTAGTTTATTTACATTTATAGCATTGAGCAGACGTTGGCTACATTTATAAACAGACTCCTTTATCCAAATTGACTTACAATAGCAACGAAACTGCATGTTTAGCAATTGAGAGTTAAGGGCCTTGCTCAGTGGCCCAGCATTGGCAAGTTTGTGGTAGTGGGGCTTGAACCTGTGCCCTTCTAATCTCTAGCCCAGGACCCTATTGTTTGAGATCTGAGACAAAACTAACAACTAACTAAAATGACTATGACATGTCTCAGTGAATTTTAGATTTTAAGAAATTTAAATTGTAAGCCCATTTTAAATAAACTTTTCATGCATATGAAACTGCTCCATTATTTGCACACCAAAGCCAAATTGGCCAAACAGGAGCCTTAAAAATTAAACCCGTAAAGAGCCTTAAAATGTTCATGCCTTCATCGCTATTTTTGAATAAATCTGTTTTATTGAAATTTAAATGTAAAAATTACATTAAAATTTAAACATTAAAACTACTTCCATAATGGTAATAATATGAGATCAACTGATAAAACCAAATTATTGTTGCTCAGTGTAGGTAAAAAATAACTGTAAATGTACATGTAGGTGTGTAAGCAATTTGTTTACAAATGATCAAATGACTGCTCTAAATTGCATCTAATGTGAAAATGACAACGGTAAATGCCCAACGTCCAACAAGTATGGTAATGGTACACACATACAAGATTACAAGCTAGAAACTGTTTACCAGTCTACACAACACTGAAAATAGAGTTTCTAAATATCTTCCTTCTGGAAAATGTTTTTCAAATGGTTTATTTGAAATAAGCGGTGATGCTGTTTGCATGTGGATGAAATGTTACAATGCACAAAATAGCTTGGTTAAAAAAACATGTATGTGTGGACTAGTCATAAAAGTGTACTGAACACTGCATGCTGATAAACTCGGATTGGGTTTTTAAAATATGTGTGATTGAAACATGTCTCTATATCAGCCTTTGTGAACAGATAAATTGATTGGTTTTTGTGAAGACCTCAGTACCATTTTCATTCAATACAAATAACATTTAGACTGACACTCGATTATAAGGTATTATAATTATTAGGTGTAAGCCAGTGATCTTGAAATATTTTGATCAGCAATCATCTAAATGTTTGGTGACATCAAATGAAAGAAAACGTACAACTTACGACAAATAGTAAAATTAAGAGCATTACTGCACTCACAATGTGAAGGGAATGCAATGCATTGGGACCAAGAAGCCACGAAGCTTTAAGAAAACCAGTTAACTGGAAAAATGTCACATAAACGAGCATAAAGATTGGACAGTGGAGCAATGGAAGAAGGTCATGTAGTCTGATGAGTCCATATATATTTTGTTTCAGAGTGAAAGGTGCATCAGTAAGGAAAGAGAAAGCTGAAGATTTATGATGCTAGGTGTAAACTGTGAAAAATGGTGAGACACAAAGATTGATCATCACAGTGTACAGACATGAATCCCATTAAGAATCTTTGGGATGCTCCACTAGTGAACACTTTGCTTGTCTTCCAAGTTTCCTATCATCGACACAAGATTTTTAGGGAAAATTAATTAATCTCTGGACAGAAATAAATGTTGCATCAAAAGATTATTATTTATTTTTAGTTGTTCTGTTTGGAGGCAGCTAGGTACACTGAACTAAAAATAAGTTCAATTATGGTTACAGAGTTTGGGTTCATTCTTCTCTCTTTATGTCTGCATGGGTTTTCTCTAATTGCTCAGGTTTTTCCTACGTTCCAAAGCTATCCAGTCAGGGTAATTGGAGATACTAAAATTGCCCTAGGTGTGTGTGTGTGCTTGTTTGTTTGTGTTTTCCCTGTCATGGTCTAGCAACCTGCTTACAATCCCAGTGGATTGTATTCATCATGGTAAAAAAAGAAGAATGTATGTGTACTTCATACATACCACAAATGTGACAGGATACATTTAGGTGTGTAATGTTAGTACCTTGATTGATAAGATCTGCCATACTAAAATTTTACTAATGTTTGGATTTTTCTTGTTTTCTATAAAATTAAAACATTTGCAGTTACACATATTTAGAATTTTGGGACAAGTGTATTTAAATAAAAATTTTAATATTATAGAAACTATATTGAGAAATTTTGCTAAGCTATATGTCTTTATTTGTGCATCTGTCTACATAAAAGAATATTACAATTATCACAATATATGTTAAGTATTAACATTCATAATCTTGAATCAATTCAATTTAATCATTCAATTATCTTTGTTTGCCAGTTCAGCTACCACCAAGTTCCACAGTTGAGGTCCTTAACCCTCAATTGTACATTTTGTGTAAGTCATTTTGGGAAAACAATGAGGTAATAGAATTCATATTTTTATTATTAAAAACATTGTTCACAGTTTCTTTTTTTCTATAGTTACTTGTGCACATTATCTTGTCTCCTGCTATTTGATCTGTTTTAATGATTCCTGGTACAAATAATGTTTTAGCAAAAGCAGTAGCATTGATTATGCATCCATCAGTTTCAGTGAGTTACATAACTTGGCAGTACTCTGAAACATGGTTTGAGCTCCGATGACTCAGCAGTATTCCATCACAATGGTAACCGAATGCACTGACTCAATATCCTAAATTACACACAATAACATAAAAAAAAACACATTTAAAAAGTTAAACTGATAAAATGAAAGTAATGAAAGTATTTAGATAATATAAGTCTGAGGGATCTTCAAGTCTGGGTGAAAATGGAGAAGGATAGGGTAATGATGTATTTTACTGATGCGATTAAAAAAGTATGCCAACGAGAGTGAGTGTCTATGTAAAAAAAGAATTTAATGTCAATTAATTAAAAAAATATCTGAATAAACTCAATTAGATGATGAATGAATTGAAATGATTACTGCCAAGTTCATGAGTTTAAAATGATGTTCTAAAAACACACATGCTTCCAATGTTAATTTTGATGTCAAACAGGTTGGGTTTGTAAGTCAGCTCCTCAACCACCTGCACTTTTCTGTACTGAGATTTAGTATCCTACTGAGACTCTTTCTACACCCTCTGATCTTACTTTGAGTTTTCTTTTTGCTTTTAGTTGTTTGTTGTAAAGTTGAGTGAAATGTTGTGGAGGTTGTAATGGAGAGCAGATGATGGATTAGTGGATTGGTGTGGACATGTAAAATTGGTGCCTAAATGTGTAGGACTTTTTTCCCACTATTGTCTACTCAAATTCCCAGGAAACCATGCTTGGTTTGGAGTCCAGGTCAACTCTCACCTTGGCATTGAACTTTACCATTAATCTGGTTTAATGGTTTGGGTTTGACAGTGCTTGGTGAGCTCTTCATTTGATCCCTTTGTCCTTCTTTTCCTTTGACTACAGTTATATGGCCAGTTGTGCTTGAAAGCCCTTTCACTAAAGAGTGACGCAAAAAAGATGAGACATGCAATGAAATTACCAATAATTATCTAAATTTTAAATAACAACACTAAAAAAGGTAAGACAACACACGTTTATTTGTATAACACTTTTCATACACTGTGACAATTCAAAGTGCTTCACATAAGAAAATAAAATCATGTAAACCCATAAAAAGCTTAAATGGTTAAAAACAAAACAAAACAAAATAAAATAATTAGTAAAAGTAAATTTAAATTTTACGCACAAGAACTTCAACAGTTTGAGAAAATCTTCTGTCAGTCTGTTTCAGTTTATTGCAACGTAAAAGCTAAATGTTCCTTTCTCCATGTTTAGTTTAGACTCTGGGCTTGACTAGCTGACCTGAGTCCAGGGATCTGCTGGGTTTATATTCTCTAAACATGTCTGATTTAAAATAAACATGTCTAAAGAGTATATTTGGACCAAAACCATTTAGTGATTTATAGATTAGCAGTAGAACTCTATTCTGAAACTAATGGAAGCTAATGGAAGATTTTAAAACTGGAAATGAAAATTGCAGATGAAAAGATAATCGAAACACAAGATTGAAACACAAGATAATAAACAAGAGTTTATTTATTTTTGTCTGTTCAACTTTATTTAATTGAATGTAATATACATAAAATAAAACTTCTAAACAGGCTTGTAACATATTTTAATCATTGTTGAGACATGGACAAATTTGTACTAGTATATCCAAGCAGTTGATGTCATAATGGTCTGATCCCTGCAGTAAAGGAAAGTATAGTAATGTTTAAGGTGCAAAAACAGTTAGTGTATCTTTACTTTGTCAACAAGGACTTTGTGTATTTCTCCCTCAACTGTGCATACTATTGTTGAAGGATATTTAATGAATTTGAGGGGATTTCAATATGTTAAAAGCAGGGGTACAAGCCTGAGCTGAACACCCATGATCTCTGATCCCTCTTTTAAGATTTGTGGAAGCACTTGATTAACACTTGTCATCGATCAATAGCTGATCTCACCAGAAATATTGGTTGAAAAGACATAGAAACATGCTTGACAAAAGTTCAAGTAATCCCTTGCATTTTGGT